>PVIC010001530.1:0-58873 GCA_004025085.1 Thryonomys swinderianus
ACATCCTTCCACGTGTGCAGCTCATCTGCTGGCTGGGTGGATGCTGTGAATTAAACTGCATGGTGTGGCAGGGGATTTTAGCAGTGAAATTTCTATGGGACTTGAGTGTGTGAGTCCCCTGGGTGCGAGGACTTCGGATGAACGGGGAGGATCGGCAGTCATCAGACAGAGGTCACATTCCTCTGTCACTGGAGGATTCCCAGTCTTAGCACTTAGCAAGATTCTATTCAGCATTGTATTGATGTTCAAAGAATGGAAGGATGTCTATGTTGACTTGAAATTTAATTCCTTAAATGTCTTCAGTTTTGGATTATCTGGGTTTGTCTGGGAGGCTCAAATTCCAGAAGTCATGGCCTCATCAACTGGGTCCACCATGGTTCATTGAAGGCTGGCTGCCAAAGGCCATAATAGCCTTCCTCAGTACTGCAGGCTGAGGGCAAAGGGCCTTGTCTTAGTCCCTCACCGCTAGAATAAAATACTTGACAGCCACAATTCGAAGGTGGAGAGGTTTACTTTGGCTCACATTTCAGTCTACAGCTGGCTGGGTCCAAGGCAGGATGATATGGCAAGGGAGTCTGGTGGAAGAGAGCTGCTCATGGCATGGCGAACAGGAAATACAGAAGAAAGAGGGGAACAGGGAGGGAGATGTGTCCTTCTGTATCACACCCAGTGACTGCCGGTTGGGATCAGATCCCACCTCTGAACAGCAAGTCAGCTTTATTGCCTCATCATGCAAAGATAAAAGGCTTTGGAAAACATCCAGACAGAAATCACACTTGACACTCACACTGTCCTTTGGGAGAGCAGTCCTCAGAATCCACTGTGCCACACAGAAGCATCCGAAGGAAGTCCAGACATGTACAGGCCAGGCCACATCCTGCTCTTTAACCAGAGTCTCTGAGAAAAACTCCAAGTACCCCAGTGATTGCAGTCTACATCATAGCTGCAAACCAAGATCTTGGGATCTACTGCATGGCGGGCCCCGCTCCTAGTGCTGGTCAGAAGCCAAGTGTTTCTTGGTAAGGAGCTGTCATTTTCCTGCAGACACCACAGGCATGGTGTGGGCTCGGGGCTGTGGACTGTCATGTGGAACAGTGTATAGTGCTAACGACAATTGTGTAGTCACCATGTCACTTGTAGTCACTTGGTTTAAAACCAGATGATAAAACCCAATCATTTTATCTTTCATTAGCTAACCCCATTTATATTTATATGAAAGATTTGCCTTAATTTTCTGTTTGCATATTTTCTTCAATTATTGCTCCTTTTTAATTTTTAAAATATTTCTTTATAGAGTTCATTGTGTTTGTGTGGAATTTCTTAAGAAAGCAGTGGTAGAATGGTAAATGTTTAACCACATCCCCAGAGAAAGGTCTTGGTTTGAATCAATTTGCCAACATTTGTGATATGAATACTACCTTCATGGCTACTTTGCAATTATTTTAAAAGCTGTACATGTTTGAATTTCATTATATATATTTTATTCTTTAGACAATGACTTATGACTGACAAAATTATTTCCACTTTATTGCTCTCTCATAACAGCACTGATCTTGTGTAATTGTTGTGTCTTTCCTTAGTACAAAAGCTCCCTTTTGCATGAGAGTAAAATGAACTCTTGGAAGAGGAGATACCCTTAAAGACTTCCAGGGTGCACTCCATTGGCTTAATGAGGAGGGATTTCTTTCAGATCATAAATGAAACCCCGAAAGGATTTCATAAACCTGTTGGGAACAAATGTGATTTAATGGAAACAGAATGGTCCTCGGATTCGTGCAGACTTGGGTCTGGCCATTTACAAGCTTTCAAATTTAGGGCGATTAAATCCATCCTTCTAAACCCGAGGTTCTGGATTCATAATAGGACTGTTGAACTCTGCCCAAAAAGTTGGCTTGAGTCCTCAGCCCCTAATTGCCTTATGTTGAGTTTCTAATGCTCAGCATTTCAGAATGTGACTCTGGTGGAGCTGAGGTCTTCAGAGAGGTATTTGAAGTCAGTGGAGGTACTGGGGGACTGTAACCTAATGTGAGCGATGTCATGAGAAAAGGAGTTTAGGGTATAGACAAAGAGGGAGAGACCACGTGAGGGCAGAGGGACTGAGTAGCCATCTGCTAATCAGGAAGGGCAGGGAGAGGAAATACCCTAGACCTCCAGCCTGCAGGACTGCGAGAAAATAAAAGCCAGTTGTCTAAGTCACATGGTTTGTGGTTCTGAGCCAACAAATACAATAACGGATCCACATTATTTTGTCATGTATGTGAATGTGCACTCATTCAGGGTGGACCTCATCGTGGCTTCCACATGTATCACATGTATTTTGTCTTCATCAGCCCAGACCTGCCAGCAGAGCACAGCCTTCCTGCCCATGTGGCAAAGGCAGGGAACGCTGCATGGCCGGGAGCCCCTAGGGCCAAGCAAGTGTCCAATAGCTCCGTGAATACATGTGCTACTATCACCCAATCAAGGTGCAGGTTGGAAGGCTGTCCTACCTCTGAAGCGAGGCCATCCTGGACTAAGGGAATGGACAGGAGAGGAGCAGACCCCACGTCCTCTTCTACTGAAATTGTGGAACAGGAGGCTTATCTAGGATTTAGTTTTTTCCTCCAGAATGGGATTCTGCACCAGATCCCTATTGATGAAAAGAATATCGTTATAGATGAGAGATTATTCCTGCAGTCAAAATGTCTGCTCTGTGTATTAGAAGTCAGTGCCACTCAGCATTCCCTTTGTCTGCTTCTAAGTAGCCAATCAGACCAAACTTTGATGACTCCACACGTGATCCCAGCTGCTCATTTGGCTCCTCAGCTGCTTCGGGGCAGCTCTGGGCAAGACCTCCGCTCCACTTCCTTCCATTCAGGGTGCTCAAGGGCCGCTGGTGAGGCACTGGGGCCTGGGCACAAGTGGGCTCCCAGCTGTCTGCAGGCTTCAGCACAACACGGTGGGTGGGTCCTGAGGGGGAGGTGGGCCCCGAGGTGCTGACACATCGTCCTGCTGTGCTCTATCTGTGGAAACTGAATCCAGACAGTTGGCCAAGTTTGTGAGGAGGAGGCCGGGGCTCTGGCCTCTGAGGGAGGGAGTGTGGGAGACTCCAGGGAATGCCTCCCGAGCACTGGCCATCCTGGTTCTCAGCGGGCTCGATGTGTTGAGGTCCTTGTACCTCTGGCGCTGCCCACTCAGCAAATGACAAGAACTTTGGTGCTGTCCACTTTGAGACCAGTGAGCTGGTCACTGTCTTTCTCAGATAAGCAAACAGCTTTCTGTGGACATTGAATTGTCCTGTTACTTTGGAGTCATTTAACTTCACGTCTAACCCCTGAACCAAGCACTTTCCTTGTGTTCTCTGAGCCCAAAGACACTTTTCCTTTTCCTGGAGTTTCTAATAGGGAAGTGGTTCCTTTGGGGAAAGAAAATGATCTTCATGATAACTTGGCTTGATTTTCCCAGAAGGCCACAGAGGAAAAAGTACCATAAGGACTTGGGTGCTGTCAAGATCTCTGGGGCTCTTCAGAACACAAGTAGTAACTCTTATGACTACAGAAGCTCAGGTTCATTGGGGGCAACTGTGAAGGAACAAAATAGCTATTTTACATTAACTGAATTTTCTAATGTTAGGTGAATGTTCATATGTACATAGGAGTACACAGGCAGACATTGAAATCATGGTGCCAGCCTCCTTTGAAACAAGGATGGTAACTTAATGAATAAGTGGATAAGTGTATAAACATGTAAATAAAAGCAGAGTCAGCGCTCAGGAGGAGGAAGAAAGCTTTTCACATCTGAAGGTCCATGAAGTCACAGAGAAACACGCTACAGCTGAAGTGGCTCAGTTAAAGTGCTCGGGTGCCGCTGGGCCTCCTTCCAAGAGTGGCGACGTGGGCACATTCCTGTGTCTTTCTGACCCTCCAGGTCTCGAGCCCGTCCTCATCTCCAGGTGGAAGGAGGTGGCCCGTGAGCTGCAAGGAGAGCTGCAGTGTAGACGCCAGAGACCCGAGTCCACAGTCTGTTCTCCCCTCCCGGCTCCCCGGCTCCTCGGGGTGAACCTGAACCTCTGCCTGCCTCTCTACAGAGAGGGAGCGACCAGGCGATGCTGGGGCCAGTGTGCCGAGCTCTCAGCGCACCCGGATTCTCCGCCTCTTTCAGCCCCTGCGCCTGCACTTCAGGCTACCCCACGACGGACGCAACTGCCCGCGATTGGGGCCTCACTGGCTTTGCACGAAGTGAGTGCTTCTTGTGTTTTGCCCCCTTGCAGACAGGTTTATCCCATTTTCCCTTTTCCCTGCTCCCCTGTGAAGCATGGTGGAGGACGCTGCTGATCATCGCTGTCTAAGTCACTGGGTAAAGGACAGAGGAGACCTTTACTGCCTGGCCCGAGCAGCTGTGCAGTTGCTTCCACTTGATTCTTCTGAACAGGATTTAAAATTTAATAAGACAATAAGGATCAATAAATCAATACATGTAAAGTGGCTGCAATCCCAGAACTCCTCGCCATTCACCTTTCTTTAGAGAGGATATTAAAATAAGTTCTGTCTGTCTCTGTCGCTATCTCTGCCTAGCTGCGGTGTGTACATCTTCGGATGTGCAGAAGAGACACGAGGAGGTGCAGGGCGCAGTGGCAGCGGGAGGAGCTCTGGCTCTGAGAGGACCTGTGTTCCGGCTGCAGTGCCGCGGGCCGACCCTGGCGCCAGGGCCTGCTCTGCTTCCGTTCAGTTACACTTGACCGTGTCCACGAGGCCGGCCTGTGGCTGCCAGCACAATCCACAGCTCCCACCCCGTCTTCTTCCCGAGTGAGCACTGAGCTCATGTGTTTTTATTTTTCAGAAACTCATCATGCATTTCAGGAACTCATCCAAGCTCCTCTAAGCCTCGCTCTCTTTCCACCGCAATCTCACTGTTGTTCTCCACCCTGGATCCTTGAGCTGGAATCTCAGAGACGCCAGTTTCCAGTCGCAGACTGTGCTCAGAATTTCACCACAGGTCTGACGGTTGTTGACACAGAATGACACTCACCTGGTCCGTGGTCCTTCAGGAATGCATCTTCGTATCTTTGCAAATGTGAATCATATTTTCACTCAATAAGAAAGAAGCACAGTGTCCTCCCTATTCTAATTTTCCTTTTCCTCACTTGCCTGTAGAATCACTTGCTTTAACCAGCTCGTTTCTTCCCTGGCTTCCTGCTCCCTGGCATTCCGCCTTGAGGCACCTACCCAGGACATCGCAGCTGCTACGGATTCGGGTGGGTGATCTGCAGGTGGGATCAGCCTGGGCTGTTCGCACATGCCCTTCTGGGTGCCGAGGTGACTCGGGGTTCTGCTGACCTGAGGTCTCTTGAAGGCAGAGAACTCCAGCTGGTCCCGGTGCAGATGCCTGAAGGGTGCCCCCGACCACAGGAGCTTCAGCCCTGGGAGGGTCAGCGTTCCAGGCTGCTTAGTGACTGTGCTTTTGCTCGGATAGCCGGGTGACTCATGCAAGGACACTGGGAGGTTGCATCTATTGTGTGACTTCATCCACCATGGAGGGCTTCACTGTCGCTTCTCACAGAATGATGAATGTTTCAAAATGCATCTTTCATCTTTGAAAATGTATATCTAGTCGATGATTCATGATCATCTTTCTGCCAGATTTGGCTGAGGTTCCAAGGAAGGATCTAGGGCCGGGGATTTAGCTCAGTGGTTCTGGTGGCTGCTTCCCAAGGTAAGATCTGGGTTTTTGTTTAACTAACCAATTTGAACATTGAGATTCCATGGAATATTTCTGGAGCTCAGAGCCTGATAGTATTATCATACAGCTGTGTACTGAGCCCAGAGAATATAAAAAGATATTTTATTGTGAATGATGAAAATAATGATTCCACATTCTAAATTCTTAATGGAAAAAAAAATATCTAAAGACAATGGGAAATGAGGAAAGTACCAAAAGGTTTGACTGGATCTTTTATGAACAGTGTCTTAAGAGGAGGAAGTTGTTTAGCAGCATCTTATCAATGCTCAGTTTTCCCCAGATGAATGAATTAAAGATTTGCAGTTTATGGAAATGTCCAGTTATCCAAAGGCTCAGGCTCTGAAATAAATGTGACTCAACATGTAGTGTGCATTTCTCTTCTTTAGCATTCTGGGGAGATTTAGATAGATACTTCCTATTATAGATTCTCCTTTTCTTTGAGGACGGTTATTTAACCGCCCCCCGCTCCCCAGCAGCCATCTGTTCTCCAGGACACGTTGTCCCGACACATTTCGTCTTTTATGTTCTCCATATCTGTACTCACATCGTTTCTTTTCTCATAGGCTTACATAAATTATGTTTTCTTCCATCAGGTTTGGGGCCTCTCTATGAGAAATCCTGTAGACTGAGTAATGTCTATGAACTGCCAGGAGAAGCTGCCCAGGAGTGTTACATAGGCTTCACCTACCGAGCTAATAGTGAACTATGTAACATGTCCATGAAGGGAAGAGCAGTCCCACAGGGCTGAGAACACTCCCATACCTCCCGACAGCTCTTCATCACACCAGAATATTGTGTGTGATGCTGGTGCTCACCAGGTTTATTCAGCTCTGAGCATTTGAGTTCATACTGGGACAGAAAGAGAGAATCTGTAAAATAGTATTAAGTTTGTATGTCAGGAGAGTGGGATTCATGACACTACTACCCTCACCAAAAGAAAGCAGCTTATGTCAAAGCACCGAATTTTAGGGTATGCTGAAGAGAAGGTGAATGGATAAAGGGTCTCCAATCTGAGATCTCCAGAATTACTATCTGACGTGATCAATGATATAATATCCACAGGAAAATGAGCCACTACAGCGCACTCCAGTGCTGTGTGAAATACATAACAAACTCCACTGATTCCTCTCCAGGAAGAAGTGTGGGCCTGGGGTTTTTCCTGGTGTTAAGGGGTGGTGGGTACCAGAGGAATTCTTCCCAGGTTCTTGGTGTCCCAAACAAAGAGCTGAACAAGACACACAGGAAAGTCACAGGGAGATACTATCTATCTATCTATCTATCTATCTATCTATCTATCTATCTATCTATCTGTCTGTCTGTCTGTCTGTCTGTCTGTCTGTCTGTCTGTCTGTCTGTCTGTCTGTCTAATCTATCTATCATCATTTATTCATTTTTGATTGTAGTTTGTTAGGCCATGAGTACAGTGCTCAATGTGTTCACTCCTTAGGCAAGTTGGTACTGGACATAGTACATCCTGTTTCTCTTTTCCCATTCCATGCTCCATCTCTTGATTCACTTTCCCTCTGAGAAGGATCTATCTCCCTATTTCCTATTATCTACCTTTCATTGAAGGTGATCTTCAGAGTAAGAGGGGGCTGGAGAACAGACTCACAGAGGCAGGAGGATAAGGGAAAGGGCTCTTTAGTATCTGCAACCCCTGGCTTGGCTTCTCCCTCATACAAATAAGGCATCGGGACAGCTGTTCTATCACAAACTCACATGGCCCAGCACCAGATTTAAACTGTCCTATGGAAAGGCCCTTGGCTTTGTACCAGATGCAAATGAAGGGTGGAAGACAGCATCTTTCTGACAGGTTCTGCGCTCAAGCCTGCAGGATCTGTGCTTAGGCCTGCAGTCACCTTGCATCCTATGTTCTGCACAGGTGCCCTGGGCCTCAGGACTTCTCCAGTTTTTTTCCAGTTGCTTGACCCATTTGCCTAAACCCTGTAGTAGAAAAAGTGTCTGAGGCTAAGAGTAGGCAAGGACTTCAACCAGTAGGAAAGAGCCATTCAGCCGCCATAGTTGGATATAAACAAGCTCATAGTCACCATAAATGTGGCCACCTCTACCCTTTGAGGTGTTGACATGTGGTGGGTGGGGTCATAGCTATGAGGAATAAAACAGGAAGGCTTCCACATAGATCATGCTGACTGCTTCTGGGTAATACAGCAACATGTGAACTTCTCATCTTTAGTTAATGTCTGTGTCAGACTTGTCATGTCCAGCTAATTAGGCCTAGAAGCAGATCATCAAAGCACTCAACAATAATAATGGCAATACAATAACACAGTGCTTCCTGTAGCCCATACTCTGAAGGGCTCCACATAAGTCAAACCAATGGGATCCTTGCAATGACTCTAAGAGGTTCACATAGGATTGTCGGGCATTACAAATGAGAAGCTAGAATTAGAGTGATAAATTTCTACCCCTCTTCTCATGCTCAGGCAGTAGGAAACCAAGGGGGAGGCAAGTACCAGGGACCAGAACTCTTCAAAGCCCAGTCGGCTGGGATTCTGCCATGTGGACTGAGGAACTACTTCTTCGTAGATGGACTTTAATCACCTACAGATACCTTGAGAAGTTTCATGTGCTTAGGGATGAAAGAGTGACAGAGATGTGGACTACTTATGGACAGATAGGAGTTTAAGAATTATGTTAGAAGATTATCAGACACTGAGCATGTTACTCTGTAAAGAAAGCGTGGAATATGTTGGGTAATCCTATGAACCAGTGTTGGAGAGGTTAGCACATGGAGTAGCAGTGGTTTGTGTTAAATGGTGGTTCAGACACTGGTCTCATCCTCAGGAAACGGGAGCTGCTCTGCTCTCAATCAGTAATTACTGAGAACACTGGGTCTACCGAACTCGGCCTGTGATCAGTGAGCAGTGTGTGAACATACACTCTTGCGACACATCATAGCACAGTGACTGAAGTCTTTTGCAACAAGGGAAGTTGTATGTGAAACGGAGGAACAGCTCTCCCTGGTCCAGACTCTGAAGGACACTGGTCTCTGCTGAGCAGCTGCAGCCTGATGGTGCTTCCCTGAGGGGAGAGGGAAAGCCACAGAACCTTGGGCCGTGTGGAGAGAAGCCGACAATGGCAATCTACAAAGCCAAAGATGGCACCAGCTGTTCCCATGCCCCGTGGTCTCCAGCTCTGCGTGGGGCTGACGTTTGTTTCCCGAGGGAACAGAAGAGCTTGGCGCAAGAGCCTCTGGGAACTGCTGCCGTCTACCATGTGCAATGTAGCTTGGCTACGGCTGGAGTAGTTTACTTTGTGTGTGTGATATATCATAATGCCCTTTTAATAATGTAAATATTATTTGGTGGCATTGCATTAAATGCACGCTGTATCTAAGTTCAGTTAAATTCCTATTAAAATATGGCAAATTCAAACTGCTTACTTTTGTCCCACGAGAAATAGGTTTCAGAGGCATTCATTTTATAAACCATTCATTTTTCTACTTGCTTCTTGGAATTTAATAACATATCAAAAAGTGGGGGGGGGGACTAAAACTCATCAACTGCTCTTCTGATTACAATTACAAAGCTTAATGTCCGCGTCATTCTAGCCCTTGGCTTCTCTGTGCTCCTGGAAAATATCTAATGGAAACAATAGGTTTTTGTTCTGCTTGTTTCTTGCCTGCCAAACAGAAGTACAAGATGGAAGTGTCTTAAAGTTTTGTGGAGTTGCAGGGTATAAATATAAATAATATACTTTTTATTCCCCAGACGTCCCAACCATTGAAAGTTTACACTAATTACCTGTAGTTTCGTTAATGTTGTGAGCTGCCCTTCATCTCTCCTACCCAGACACACGGCTCACTTTCCTCCGCAGATATATTCCGCAGCTTCTGTTCACACCTGACATCAATTTCCTTTGATGTTCACAGTCTAAATGAGAATTCTACAGCAGGCTGCGTTTGCAAGGCATACAGGACGCCTCTAAAACGATGGCAGGTATTTTCCTCATTAAAGCAGCCATAACAGATAGTTAGATATGAGGCTGTCCCTCACCTTGCTGCTAATTAATGACTATGATTGCAACCCAAATAAGATCAGGCAATTAAAAGTGATAACATTTCAGAAGCAAAGAAAATATACACCGATCTTGGAGTAGCTTCTTACCGATAAATAAAGTTGATCTTTGGAAAATTACCATATAAATGTACTATTCTATCAAAAAAATCACACAAACGAAGGAACGTAATAATTTTAGTTTTAATTGAAACATGAGTTACATATCCCATTAAATTAAAATGTTATATGTTGGCTTATGGGAAGGAATTGTAAACAAGCTCGTGCCCTTCAGCAGCCACTGGTGGGTGCAATCGCTCATTCGAGCATGTCCTGAAAGATGTTTCGGGGAATATGTTTCACGCGTTTTAGAAAAATATCTCAGTGATTCTTCTTTGAAAACAGATCTGGGACCAGATCTGCATGAGGGGAAAGTTCTGGAAGGGCTGAAGGAGAGAGTTGGGGAAGAAGCTGCAGACCCCAGCACAGTTCACAAGGATGCGAAGCCTGGCCTGGAAATGTGGAGGGCTGTCCGGAACACAGCAGTGAGCACAGCACTAGGAAACCAACTGCTTCTTTAACACATCTCTGAATTTCTAGTAAATCTAACTCTAGAGACTGTTCCCATTAAGCTACATGGAACCCACATATACCAGGCAATGGCAGTGGGCTCCCTGCTCCCCTGCCCAGCCCCCCTCACCAGGGGGAAGAAGTCTGGATGTAAGGAGATCTCATTCCTCATGCTTTTTCTTAACTTGTCCTTGAAACTTGGTTTTGACAGTCTCCAGTCCTGACATTGAGCAGTTTCACCCTAGTCTTCGGTCTACAGAAGTTCCTATGGAGACCTTCAGACATTAAGAGGACCTGCACATTAGGATAGCAACAAGAAATATGAATCCAAAATGCTTCCCTGCCTAGCATGCTCCCCATGACAAGATGCTGAAAAAAATCTCATCACAGAACACTCTGCACAAACTCCGTCCAAAGGGTTGATGGAAATGGAGGCATTTCTGGGGTGCAGCACGCTGGTGTTTATCACAGCCAGTGTCTGGGAGACCAGCTGCCACTAGGCAGAAATGGTCAGGGACTCTGGACCAAATATAAATAAATCAGCAGAGTGAAAATATATGTATGCATGTGTATTCATGTGCACACATGCATCTCACATATGTGAGGCTACTACCAGTGTGAATTCTCAACCGGCAGAGGGCTTTCTGGGAGCTGTCTCCTGCCTCGACTCAGCATGAGTCTGTGCCTAGGGGCTGAAGTTTAATTCAGTCCTGTAGAACCGCCCCCCCCCACAGAGGCTTCTTGGGTATCAGGGCCATGCTACCTAGGAGCTGTGTCCCCTTCTTTTCCCTGACTAAGTCTCTTGTCATCTCCTCTCTCTCTTCTTGTGCTGTCTTGAAGCTGTCTGCTCATTTCCCTTCACCCTGTGAGCACCTCTGAGACTATTCTTCCCAAATGTGTGTCAAGCTTGTGATTGAGCTTGGCTGAGTGACGAAACAGTACAACCTTATACCTTTGGATTTAAGGAGTTAACTAAGTAGGGTATATTCTCAAAGGGAGATATCATAGTGCCTGATTTCTAAGAAAAATTATGAATAAGTTGCATATTTCTGAAGACATAGATGCTCATTTTTACTGTAATGCATTTTAATTTTGTTAAATGTTCAGTATTGATTAGTAATTATTTGACTCAATAAGAATGATTATCTTTACAATTTATCTAAACTTTACTTTTTCTTTCTTTCTTTCTTTCTTTCTTTCTTTCTTTCTTTCTTTCTTTCTTTCTTTCTTTCTTTCTTTCTTTCTTTCTTTCTTTCCAAATGATATTTATTCTTTCACCTCATTACATTCCCACACCAAATTCCCTTTGGATATTTCCTATTTTACAAAAATTATCATACATTCTAGAACTCATTTACATCTACAGGTTCTCATACCAAAGACATGATATGGTATTTGCATATCTGTGATCTATTTATTTCACTTATTAGTGTGTCCTCCAGGTGTATCCATTTGCACATAAATGAATAAAACTTGTCATTTTTTTTTTCTTTTTGAGACAGGGTCTCACTTTGTAGTTGAGGCTAGCTCTGAGCTCACTATGTAGCCCAGGCAAGCCTCAAACTCAGCAATCCTCCTGTCTCTGCCTCCCGAGTGCTGGGATTACAGGTGTGAGCCACCATGCCCAGTGAAACTTGTCATTCTTTATGGCAGAGTAATATTCTGTTTTATATTAAAAAAAAACAAAATGCATCTTCTTTATCCAGTCTCCAGTTTTTGGGCATTTGGGTTGTTTTAAAGATTAGACTGTCAACTTTACTTTTCCTTTAAAGAAAACTAGAGTCAGACAAGACTGCAGGCCTTTCAAATGAGGTAATAAATTACTAAAAGATACACAATTATGCTTAATTCTTGGTGGCTCATTTTAAGAAGAAATATGAAAAATAAATGTAAGTTCACAGAAAATAATCTACAATCCTAAGGAATCTGCAACTTCTGGCTTGTGGAGAAGCGAATTTCCCCCGGGAAAATAGGATGAATTTGACAACTGTCTTTAATAGTTTAGTACATTTCTACATGGAGCAGAAATTAATTTTGCTAATTTTATTGCATATAGTAATAACCTATGGCCCAAATTTTAAAAAACTGCAAATCAATGGAAGGTGAAATTTTTTTTAAGGTACTGATGATTGAACTTGGGTCCTTGTGCTTCCAAGGTAAGCACAGTACCACTTGAGCTAAATCCGCAGGCCCAACAATGGAATTCTTAACTCCTAGGATCCAAAGGGAATGAAGTGCAATGCGACAGACCTGGATTCAGTCTTAGTCCTTGTTTTGCTGGCTTCCTTGCACTGAGCATGCCCATTAATGCTCCCACACTTCTGTCTCATCCTGACAACGAGGATGAACATTGGTATATAATATTAGGAAACAATAGATTCTGAGTATGGGCCAATCACACCGCACAAAGCCATCACTGCCAACTCCAAGTAAACTGTGTTTAAGGGTCCCTGAAAAACAGCAGGATCCAGCCCCATGGGAGGTCTGTGAGCCCGCCAGCTCAGGCTCCAGCTGCTTTCTACCTTGAGCCCTCATATGTGGCCCATTAGTCTTTTCCAGCACGTGGAGGTTGAGGTGGCTTCAGGGTTCCTGACCAGGGAAGTGGAAAATCATCTTGAAAGTCGCCCAGGGACATATTGCCTGTTCTACCTGTGGTAGGACACTCTGTGAGGAAACAGAGTCCTGTCCCTGGAGACATTTCCAAGGAGCATGTGACTGTCAGAGAATAGCTCGTACACGGCACAGCAGACAAGCCAGTCATTTAGTGGGAAATACAATCATGAGTGATTTTACTTAAAATATCTCTGAAGAATGAAAACCCCAAACAGGTTTTTACAATTAGGGTTATATCTGTTGATGTGGAAAACATAGCAAGATACTCAGAAACAATTTTTGTATCTGAGTGAAACACACAGTTTGATAAAAAACATAATGGCCAGTGGCTTCCCATAATTCTTCTAGTGACAGTTAATCAAAAGTGTTTCAGAGAAACATGTAAGAGAACTTTGCACAAAAAGGGTGGCAAAGAGTCTCCAGACGTGGTTTTATTTCTCTGGTACTTCTTTTATTTTAATTTAAATGTCTGTGCTTCTGCACTGCTGAATCATCGCCCTTAACACATTTCTATGCATGCACAATACTAATAGCAAGGCTGGCAAAAAGTCATAACTGTTACAAAGTTCTTCTATAAAATGCCGCGAGATTATTTAGGTTAGTAAAAAACTAGCAAGGATTGTTAGGAACTCCAGAAGGATCTCATCAAAGTGTGAGACTGCGCAACATAATGACAGATGGAATTTAATGTAGATAAGAAAAAGGTAATGCTTTTGGGGAGAAATCATTTAAACTTTTCATATACATCGGTAGGCTCTGAATTAGCTTAACTTCTCGGGAAAAAAATGAGGGGTAATTATGGATGGAAGTATTCACTGAAGACATCTGCTCAGTCTTCAGCAGCAGTTACAGCTAATAGACTGATGGTTATATTAATAAGGCGAGGGAAAATAGTATGGGAAATATTATGACATTATACTATATAAACCAGTGATTTAATTTCACTTTGAACGCTGTGTTAGTTTTTTAATCCTTAGCATTTGAAAAGATGTAGTGTTTACAAAGTAAAAGTTAGAACAAAAGAGGAAAGGGGCACAAGAGGAGGACAGGGAGCCTGTAGGCCCAGCAGGCAGAGTGGAAACTCAGACACGGTGGGAAGCTCGTCCTGCCGGCGCCATCTTGCTGGACTCGGAGTCGCAGCTCACATCAGCAGCTTCTTTCTCCCAGAAGTCTCCTCCAGAAGATTTGCGTTTGGAACATTTAATGCACTTTAGCTCCACTGAAATACGTCATCCTTTGCTGGCCACGTGGCTGGTGTCTGCTGTGCCTGTAAATACGTGTGCAAGTGAAACCTGAAAAACAATCTGAAGAGGTGTTTCCTTTGGTCTCGCTTAGATATATCCTAAGACAGTGCCTGCTTGCATGGTATTCCCATTGATTCTTTGCCACTTATTCTGTCTTTTCCAAATTTCTAGAATCTCTTTCAGTATTTCCTCCATTGAAATGATCTCAGAGAATTAAGTCCCTAAGATGATAGTAAGATGATGTTATAATCAGATATTTTTCTTTGAATTGTTCTGTCTTATTCATCTCATTTAAATGAGCCATTCCTGTGGATCTAACTCCTCCACTGAACATGTTCTGGTCCACTGCTGAATTCCCTTCCTGCTAAATCTAGGATATTAGGAGTTGACCATCTGGGTCGTATAGTCTAGACCCAACACTGCCTTTTCCATTTCGGAGATATGTGATCCTATACTTTCTGGGTCCTAGTCTCTCCTCTTTAAAGTGGTACTGATAGTCTCCCAAGGAACCATTGTATTGCTTTTCACTGGGGTTGTGCTAATTTGCTTTCTGTATGTATCTCATCAACATTTGTCAGTTTCTGTCTTTTCAGTGACAACCACCCTAACTTGCACATTTACTGCAGCACTGTTGATTCTCAGGAGTGATGATATAGAATCAACCCAGCAAGGTATCCACTGATAGGTGAGCAGACAAAAGAAATGTGGTATGAACACATGGTGGAATACTATTCGGTCCCAACAAGGGCATTTCCAGCAAGGTTATGGAACTGGGGTCATTATATTGAATGAAACAAACCAAGCATGCAAAGACAAAGGCCACAGGATTCCAACCACACATCTGATCTAAACATGCTGAGCTCATAGAACTGGTAAGCAGAACCCTGGAGCAAGAGGGGAGTCAGGGGAGATTGTTTAATGGAACAAAGTCACAGCCAGATAGGAAGAGTAAATGCCGGTGCTCTGATGCCCAAGTGCAACGTTGATAGTCAGCGATATTGCACTGTGTAATCAAGAATAGCTAGAAGAAGGATTTGGAATGTTCTCAGCAGAGGTGGTGGGCAGCAGAAGGCCCTGAGAGGTTCATTTCACAGTGTCTAAGTGTGTCACAACATCACATTGTCACCATAAAGTGTGCTCATATTGTCTGTCATTTAAAAATGTATAAAATGGCAGTGGTACTATCAAGCTCCCAGGGTAAGTGTAGGGATCACACAGAGAGTAGATGAGGGTTTCCTTGAACACGTTAGTACTCTGTTAGATGTCACTGTTCCATGGCATGAACTTCAACCTCAGAATAGTTTGCTTTCCAAGCAATTTTGGTTTCCACATACTGTATACAGTATGTCGAGACTGTGCTGAGTTGTAGTTCTATATGATCCAGCCTCAGATTCCCGCCACAGACTATTGCTAATTCTTGGTACTGTTCCACCACAACCTCTCCTCTGAGTGGTCTCTGCTTTTCCAGCTCAGACCCAGTTTCACAAGGCATCCCTTCTTTCTAAGGCCTAATGCCAGCTCCAAAGCTTGCTCTACTCCAGAAAGCAATGTGTAGCCAAACACTTCTACCTGGGAGTTTCGCCACTCTTCTCCAAAAGCCCATGATCAGTCCATCCTTGGGAATCTGCTGTGCTTAATTTGTGCTTCTACTTGACCCACATATCCCAGTATCTTGTGTATGTTATATATTAAATCACACCCTTTCCATCATAAGCTACTCAATTTTCTGTGCCTAACATTATTCATTGTGGAGCAAAAAGAACTCACTGATGAATTAATAAATTTATGAATTCATAAATCTACCTCTTGTAATGAACTCATATAGAAAACCAAAGAATAATAAGTAAAACTCAAAAAGAAAATTTTATCCTCACAGTAAACATAAAGTAAAAACATAGAGAATATTCATTTCTCCGATCTTAGCTTTCCAGATACTGATTATTAAAGAAGCCAGGATTTATGACTTTCTGAAAACATGGAATCAGTTACTACCAGAAGGACTACATCTCCATTTCCAAGCTTGGATTAGATCATGTTAAAGTATTTGATGTTGATTTCAGAAAAAAAAAAATGGAACACCAATCTGCAGTATTTGCAAGATTCTCTTTTTCTCCAAAAGTTCACTACAAAAATAAATGGAAAGTGTGCTGTCATTACTGATTAGTTTGTATACCCACCCATCTTTTTCTGTGTGATAATCTCTTTAAATTTTTAAAAGATTATGTACACACATAGAACAATATATATATTCTATAGCTACCATTATAACAACTAGCCCTGAAGTTTTAATGTTCTATATATGAATGGAGGAAAACATTTAAAGGATCACTTTTTTGCATTGAATCTTCCCATTCTTTGGGTACCATGCTTTGCAGATCTCCATGGATAAGGACCGTCACATTAGCCTTTGGTGAGTGTGAGATGAGAGAAAGAAGAAAGGGTGAGCTCAGCTCTTATACAGCTGCTAAGCATATCCTCTTTATTGAAAAACTATTTAAAATGTCCGGTCTTCAGTGGAGGAGCAGTGATTTAAAAGCCACAGCTGCTACTTAAGTAATAGCAATGGCACCTGGGTTCCAACTGGGCTTAGGTGTGAGCAATTTTGCAAATAAGATTTGGGGGAAAAAGCTGTGAGGTGATGGTAGAAATCCTTTTGCCATCTCCGTCAACGTCATCATCAGGGTTTGCAGAGATCTCAAATCTCATGGCATCACACTTGGAAATTCAAAGCAATTTTGGGAGAAGATATGCATTATTATATTGAACTCTCTTTTCAGTTAAAAATATTTAACTGAATTACTGTTAGATGATCGAGAGGGATTTTTAAATGATGCAAATGAAAGAGGTATTTTTCTCAGGGCAGTAGAACTCACGTGCAGAGATTACTGATCATTAGCATGGGAGGCATACTTCTGCCTAATCAAATGTCCATTAATACTGAGAATGTCTGTCCTTTTCACTGACTGCAGTTTAGAAAGAAGCACATGAAAAGGTGGTCACCTAAGATAGAGATGCCTTCATTAGTCAACATGAATGGCATACTCTTCTTTTTAATGTTCTTTCCTTCCCTTTTTCCTCGGAGCCTCATGAAAAGCGGCCTGTGTAAACTCTCTCTATAAAATGCAATTAGTGAGTTAGGGATAAATCAGCCACGCTCCCTGCTGAAGAGCCCTTTTCTGCACGTCCTGCCCACATCGCAGGCTGCGTGCCAGGCCAGGGAGGTGGCTAGGCCTCCCCTTGATCCCGCTGTTGCGCGGCACGTGACCGACCGCTAGGGTGGGTGCATGGATAGAGATACCCGCTCCCCCCGGCTCAGTCAGGGACAGGGCCCAGGGCTCTGCAAATCTGAGACAGGAGCGCTTAACAAAGCCCGGTGCAAGCTCTGCTCTCCTTGCCTCTGATTGGGTGGCCTTGGGGCGCTGTCGGAGGTCTTCCTTTTTCATTACAGAAACACATCGCAGGGGTCAGCTGAGCCAACAAAGACTCTGTCCACATGGAGCTCAGCTCACAGTGGGCACATGAGCAGTGCATAAATATATGCACTACACTGTGCCAACTGGAAGCAAGAGGGGTGAGGCAAAAGGAAACAGGAGGAACGGCAACGGTGCCAGCAGGGGCTTTTCGGATGTTCCGGCTCAGGTAACAACATCTACTTCAGGAAGTGAGAGCCCCTCACTGCCTTTCAGGGACAGACAAGGACTAGCTTTGGTTTAGTCGTGATGCTTGGACTTCACAATGGTGTAGTCATGCAGATTCAGGAGACACTGTGCATGGAGTATTAAATTCGGAGGTCTTCCTTGGCATGGATATGCAGAACTGTGGCCCAGTGGAACCACACGGGGACAGTCCCTTGAACCCAAGAGGAGACACAGGACACACTCTTGGGTTCGGTAGCTTGAAAAGAGCAGCTGTATGACTTCTTTACGACATTTACAGTGTACGGTAGATTCTCATGTGATGGGTTCACACGTGTGCAGCCCCTGTGGTGCTCACCTCACTGTGTGCTTTCACATGTGATTTCCAACTCTCCAAGCATAAATTCTAAATGACAGTGAGTTTTGGTTAAATTCTTTCCCTTCTCTTTTGTGTTCAAAGTCTGTAGTATGTACTGTCTTCATCATCGTATGCCAGTGACTAGAAGATAGCTTAGATAGAAAAAGAATAATCAAGACTACTATTGTGTTGCCTTTGACTTTTAAATATTTTCTAATTGTAAGTTCTTCTATTGTTTGGATTTTTCTTTAATGTGTTTCCCCCTAAAATACATAAATCTTTTTTGCTGAGTCAATACTTCAACAATTAAAAATGTAGTTAGCTCCATGTCTATGAATTCAACAGATGTAGATTCAACCAACTGAAAATATTTTTAAATTATCTTTATTCCCTAAATAAAGCAATTATTTATGTAGCATGTACACTGTATTGTGTATTCAAGCCATTTAGAAATCATTTAAAGCATATAGAAGCACTATGCAGCTTGATAAAAATACTATGCCATTTTGTACAAGGAACATGAACATACACAGACTTGGGGGGCTTTGGGAGACATCCACCAAAGATACTGTCTTTGTTACTTTTCTCATTGCTGAGAAAACTACCTACCACCCAAAGATAAAGGAGGAAGTTTATTTTAGCTTCGTAGAAATTTCAGTCCAAAGTCAGCTGGTTCCAAGGCAGGGTGCATGACAGAGGCAAGACGGTCCATGGAAGGGTAGGCAAGAGGCAGCAGCAGCAGGCAGCAAGCTTCCCTTTAATTTTTATCCCATCCAGGGTATAAACCACTCACACCCTGGGTGAAATTGGCATTAGCCTCTTCCAGAACTATGTCAAAACAGTTTAGTTGTCAAACCTTTATGCCCATGATCCAGTCTCTTTCCAAAAGTCCTAGCTATGAGTGCATGAGACTTAGAGTGGACATCTAGATACAAGCCATAGCAGATACCAAGGAAGACTGTATAGACAAAGGAGACCTGACAAAGCAGTAGGGTTTGGAAAATTTACTGTTGGTTTCAAGAAAATTTTGAAGATTGAAAGAAGGAGTTACTGGAAGACAAGAGAAGTTGCTAGAACAAATGAAATTGATGGCTTGAGGCTGGAGCTTCTTGGGTGGTCACTGAACAGCAGAGAAGCAAGGGTGGTCAGCCTCAGTGGTGACCAGCAACAGTGATGGTAACTTTCCATATTTAATAAAACAGTTTAAAGGTCCTGGTTTGTATTTCACGAGTTTCATCCATAATGAATACTCCATAGCTTGAAGAAGTAGGAAACGGGATTTAGCTTCAGATCAAATCAGAAGCCAGGTCTTCGGCTTGTTGATTTAGACAGAAAAGAAAGCAGGGATTTTAAAAGATACAGGGAAGCTGGAGTGGAGTTCTGGCTTTCTCATTTTGTCTTCTGCCATCTGTGAGTGGAGGGAAGAATCTCACTTCTGGTGCCCTTGCCACATTAAGTGAAATGATGCAATTGGGTAGCACATAACAGACACGTCTGATATCTACTGAGATTGTCCTATGTTTCCAATTTTCACATGAAGTATTTTTCAAGCTTGGGAAACATTTTATTGCATGTGTATGTGATTTCCATGGTAAACAGGAAGAAGCTGACACGGAAAAGTTTTGTCACAGAGTAACACAGGCATAGACAGATCTCTAATCTTAAACTTAACACGATTCATCCAGTGTCCTCACTCTTTGTACACACTTGAACTGCCTCATGCTCACTTATTCAATTGTCCTCAAAGGAATCTGATGCTATTATATTTTATGAAACAATGCTCAAAGAAATTAAGTTACTTGTCCATGATAACACCGACTATAAGTAGCATACAAAAAGAACTATCCTCTCCACGTTTATAATCTTTTCACATTCTGCTATATACCATGCTGAGCAAAGAGGAGAAACCCTATGTATTAGTTCCTACAGTTTGATGGAGAGGCTGCATTTTCGTGCTTGCCCTATGACAATGATATTCTCGGTGGAGATGTACCACGAGGAAGGGAAATCACCCAGTCTCCCCAGTCCTGCTTCCCCCTCCCCTCCAGGGAAGACCACAGGATGTCAGAGGTGGAGGAGGACATGACATTCACTTTTTGGCAACATTACATGATGGCATTAACCATCCAGTTGGGGACCAGTATGCATCTTGGCACTGTATCATATCTGTTTTAGTTCTCATATTCATTCACTCATCCATCACACGTCTGAGAAGCAGTTATTTTCATCTAAGACTTGCAGTTGTAATTGAGAAGCATTGAGAAAAGAGTTGAGAAGAATTCTGCCTTCAAGGATGGGCAGATACTGAGCAAGCACATGAACAGCACTTTGGAACAGGAGAGAGTCCAGTGGATGTGCTAAGGCTGGAGATCAGAAGCCATGGTTTGCTGGAAAGCGAAGCAGTGAAGGAGGAAAAGTTTTTATGTGGATGATGGATTTCGGGCTGGGTCTGAAAACGTTATGAGATGCACGTAGTTAAGAATAATCTGACCCCTCCAGGCAACAGGGAATCAGTGTCCAGAGAGGGACAGATGTTTTCGTGCAGTGGGCACCAGGTGTAACCTCCCTTGGCAGGAGAACTAAGTGCGAGAGTAAAAAGTACCAGGGCTCCAAGGGGGAAGGGCAAGGGTGCCTCATTCTGTTTTGGAGATTATCTCAATCCATAAAATAGGGATGGTTCAGAATTAAGAGATCATAAGGTTAAGATCTACTTATTGGAACAGGATGAAAAAGTGTCTGTACAACCCGAACTCAAAAGAGCAGCTATTAGGACTAACAGGCAGATTCAAAAAGCTCATTGAAACCATAGCCATAACCAACAATATGAATAATAATTGGCCGAATCAAAATCACTCACGCATTAAATTGGGACATTTGTATTACAGTGCTTAAAGCAGAATAAGCTTTGTATGTTAGATATCTGAAAAGACATTTCATGGCAGAGCTATTACCTGGTCTCAGAACGTCCTAGGCCACACATTTTCTGAGCCAGCCAGGAACCAAAAACAAACAAAAAAAACACCAAATTTATGGTTTAGGTGACAACTGATTTCTCTGTCTCACCTTTAAAGGTCAGTGTCTGTCTGGTGTTTGTTAGGCCTGATCTTATTCATGGGGCTCCTTTGCAGTTTTGAGATGCTGCCTTTGAAAAATCCAGGCTGTTATGAAATGCAGAGGTGAGCACGCAGGGGCCCCGTATTAGCAATGGAGGAGCAGAAAAGCCCTTCATGTATCCCTTGGACCTGAGGCTCATTTGGAAGAAATGAGTCCTAAATTTGCGTGTGAAAACCTGCACAGCTGAGGGTCTTCTTGCTCCTAAGTAGGACACAGCCTGCACTTAATTAGTAACTCCTTTACGCAGCGGCTGCAGTGCTGCTTCAAGCGGATACTTCCAGGTGGTACTTGTAGGCCAATGTTACAGATCTCCTTCAGAAGAGGTCAGCAACCAGACCAGGAGTGAAGAAAACTTCACATTGCTGACAAGACCCATCTGAGAAGGCTTGCTTTAGCAAAAAATAAACCCTATCTGGTGAAAATTTAAAAAATGCTCCACTGACTTGAAGTTCTAGAGGATACAATATATATTAACTATTCAAATGTAGTAACAAAAATTGAATAGAAAGAAGGAACGCATCCATTTAAAGACTCCTAAAGCATAGTTCTCCTTGTCACCTCTCTCCAAAATGACACGTTTTGGGCAGGAGATGATAGTTATATATATATATATATATATATATATATATATATATATATATATATATATATATATATATATATATATATATATATATATATATATATATTTTTTTTTTTTTTTTTTTTTCCCTGAGAGATGATAGGGTACAGTTCGAATTTATCATTTTAGGTGTCATTTACACCTGAACTATACAAAAGAGAGTTCTATATAAGTTTTAGATTTATTAAAGCATCTTTGACAAATAATAGGAAAGTACTAGATGAAGTGGTATAACAGAGGCAAACTGTAAATCGTAAGTTACGGAAGCACCAATCTGCATTGTCGCAGAGCAGGAATCAGTTTGAACACTCTGGAGGGCTTTGGGATAATCTACTTTTGTTTATCAGTGGTTCATGTAAAACTTATGCAGCCAGTGCTTACAATGGTGTGGAACTCATCTGCGGGATGATTCTACAAGATTTAAAATGCATGAAAGGCAGATAATCTGTCTCCCGCTCGGATTTATGATTTTACGACATATATAATGTGTCTGTTTAGGTACTGAGGAACTCCTTAGAGGTCAGTAGCAACAATTCAGTTACTGAGTTATTAGCTGCAGTTAAAGACATTGAACACTTCCCTAGATAACACATAGTCTTGGGAAGACAATAGAAGCTAGAAAAGGCAACTATAACACAAACCAAACAGCTTTTAAAAGACAGTTGAAGAACATTTATGGAGATCTAATCTACATATCATAAAACTCACTCATTTACTGTGCATAATTTAATGTTTTTGATTATATTCACGAAGTTGTACATACATTGCCACATTTTAATTTAAGAATGCACCTTTCACCCTGTATCCATTAATAATTCTATTCCACCTCTGCTGTGGAAATCAGTCTCTCTCTTCATAGATTTTATGATTCTCAATTTCATATAAATAGGATTATGCAAAATAAGATCTTTTGTGGCTAGTTTCTTTCACTTAGCACGATGCTGGTAAGTTCATCTGTACTGTAGCTTATGTTCATTCTGAGAACCTAATTCTTCACTGAAGGCTAATACTCCATTGTGCTGATTTACTACTTTATAGCACTTCATGCTACTTTAGGGCATTATTAATGATATTGCTACTGGCATTCAGGCACAAATATTTCTGTGGACAGAAATGCTTAGGACAGGGATGAGTAGGTCATAGGTTCAATCCACGTTTTCCATTTTGAGGAACTGCTCAGCTATTTTCAAAGTTTCACCAACAGTATATGAGGATTCAAACTTAGCACATTTCTCTCCACCAATTATTTTTAACACATATTATCATGGCCATGTTAAATATTTCAGCGTGGTTTTGATTTCCATTTCAGTGATGACCAATGATTGTGTTAACATATATTAGTATATTGAATGTCTTTTTGTTGTGTGTATTTGGCCATGTCTCTTAAAAAGCATTTACCCATTTAAAAAAATTCAGTTGTCTTGTGTTACTAATTTCAACGAGTTTTTAACATGTTCAAGACATAAGTCCCTAATCAGATGTGGTTAGGAAGTATTTCTCCCATTTTATGAGTTGTCACTTCCCTTTCCCAATAGTGTTGTTTTTAGCACAATTTATTTTATTTTACTTTAAAATTTAATTTAATTTTTAGTTTTATTCAAACAGAGTCTTGCTTTATAGTTCAGGCTGGCCCTGAACTCTTACTATGTAACCCCAGCTAGCCTGGAACTCACAGAAATCCTCTTGCCTCTGGCTCCCGAGTGCTGAAATTAGAGGTATGAGCCACCTCACTTAGCACTGTGATATATGGTACCGGGGACCAAACTCAGGACCTGTGGTTGCCAGGTGGACACCTGAATGACAGAGCTAAATCCCCGGGCCTAGCACAAATGTTTTTAACTTTGTCAAACTCTGATACTTCTACTTTTCCTTTGTTGCTTAAGATTCTGGTGCCATATCTAAGAAATCACTACCCTAAACAAAGTCATAAGAATTTATACCTACACTTTCTTCTAAAAAAATTAGTCTAAATTCTAACTTTGGCATGTGGATAGCCTGTTATGCAAGTAGTAGTGTGAAAATGTTATGTTGAAGTAATGATTTTGCCATAATTGAATTATTTTTCCATAGTTATGTAAAATTATTAGCCATCCATTTCTGGATTCTCAGTCCCATTCTACTGATTTACATGTCTGCCTTTATCCCAGTATCATTTCTTCTCGATGTCCACACTTTGAAGTACCTCTGACATTAGGAAATCTAAGTCTTCCTGTTCTGTCCCTTTTGTGCCTGTTGGGATTATCTGAGTTCCTTGCATCTCCATAGATTTTTAGGGTTATGTTGTTAATTTATATGAGGAGTCCAGCTGATTTTCGTAGAAATTGCATTGAGCAACTTATTATAAAAACTATATTATCAACTAACAGTAGTAAATTTTATAATGCATAAACTTGGGAATCTACTGCACCCACTTTGTTCTTTAATGCCCTGCACTAAAGTTTTGGTGAACAAATCTTGTTAAATTTATTCATTAAAAAATTTTGTTGTGTCTGGCATCTTTTACTTTAGCATAATTTTTATTTTATTAGTACATGCTTGCAGTACTTAATGATTACATTTATCCTTGAGAGTTGGTATATATAAAACACTTTTTTTTTTTTCTTGAGACAGGGTCTCGCTTTGCAGTTCAGGCTGACCTGGAGCTCACTATGTAGCCCAGGCAAGCCTGGACCTCAGCAATCCTCCTGCCTCTGCCTCCCAAGTGCTGGGATTACAGGCATGAGCCACCACGCCCAGCACTGTGGTATGTAGTAATGATTGCCGGAGTGAGTCAACACGCCTGGTATTGTTGTATGTGGTCACCGGGGATCGAACCAGGGACCTTGCACTTGCTAGGCAGGCGCTGGAACCACTGAGCTAAATCTCCTGCCCAACACATGTTAACTCTTTTCTTTGTCTCTACCACTCCTATCCTACCTTGCTCCTTCCAATTCTTGGTTTCCTTCACATTTGAAAAGCTCTATTTTCATTTTTGTCCCTTTCAATGTTTTCCCACCCTCTCCCTCTTCCCTCCTTCCCCCTCCATCTTTTGTTCTCTTTCTAATTTAAAAAAATATCCCCTTATCTCCTATTATATTCTTAAATATTTTATTTTATTAATTTGATTATATTTTAAACCAAATTGTTTATATCAGATTGTTCAGAGTGGATATTTAGAACAACTGATTTTTCTACATTGATTTGTAAGCTGCAAGATTTTATATTGTAATTTTTTAAAAAAAGTTTCAGTGATGGATATTAGTTCTTAAGTATTTGATAGAATTCATCAATGATATTATCTTGACCTTTGGTCTTCTTTATGGGGTTTTTAAGATTCTTAATAAACTTTCTGTACTGGTATGTGGTGGTATAGCTTTACTTCTCTTCCCCCTTCTTTTCTAACTTGAATATTTTTAGTTGTTCTTTTATTTCTAAGAATTGTTCATCTGTGTACTTTTTTTTTTTTTTTTTTGTGACAGGGTCTCGCTTTGTAGTTCAGGCTGGCCCTGAGCTCACTATGGTGCCCAGGCAAGCCGCCGCGAACTCAGCAATCCTCCTGTCTCTGCCTCCCGAGTGCTGCATCTGTGTACTTTTTAAGAGAGACTTTAAGGAAAATATCACCAGTCTACTATTTTTTATTTTTTTGAAAAGTGTCTCGTTTTGTAGACAGGCTAGCCCCGAGCTCACTATGTAACCCAGGCAAGTCTGGAACTCAGCCAGCAATCTTCTTGCCTCTCCCAAATGCTGGGATTACAGGAGTGAGCCACCATACCTGCCGTTGTGGTATGTGGTACTGATTGATCGTACTGTTGTATGTGGTAACCAGGATCGAACTCAGGATCTTGCGCTTGCTAGAGCCACTGAACTAAATATCTGGCCCTGTTATTTTTCTATCTACAGGAAGCCAAAACATTGATGATAACCAAAGCATGCTGTAAGCAGTGCAGGATACAAAGAATTAAGTCCCTCAAATCCCTTACTTTAAGAAGTGAAGCCACATAACTCACTGAAGTATTTTATAAGCACTGTTAGGCCTGCTGGCTCACAGCCACTACTGAGATCAAAATAATGGCCTATGAAACTG
Source organism: Thryonomys swinderianus (assembly GCA_004025085.1). Taxonomy (NCBI): domain Eukaryota; kingdom Metazoa; phylum Chordata; class Mammalia; order Rodentia; family Thryonomyidae; genus Thryonomys; species Thryonomys swinderianus. The sequence goes on from PVIC010001530.1 coordinate 25,954, forward strand.
TGAAGTTGGTATGAAATGATGTATGGCTGAGGTTGGAGTAATTTGCACCTAAATTCCATTCCTACAATTAATGCCTTCCATAGTTAGAAGGACAGTGCTCTAATTACATATATATTTTGTCTATCTTGCTTTTAATTTGAAAATTCTTTGACTCTTCTCTTTAAAGCCTTTCTTGCATTAGTTTCCATAGTAACTGCACACGCTGCACATCTATACACATATTGCACCTTTACCCCAACTGATAAACAATAAAAGTCAGTGGATGTGACTGAGGTCCTTGCTGGAGATTCAACACTGGCTCTCCCATCCTCTCTTTTTCTCATAAATCTGTCTTGGTGTAGTTTTTCTTCATTTTTGCCTTGCATTGTGTACTGAGCAAGTGGGGACTAGAGACTTTCTGCAGGGTTCACTAACATCTATCTTTATTTATTTCTGCTCCAATCTTTGTTACACATGTTTTAGAGTTCATTATCTTCCAATAGGTATTCCAACTTCCTTTTGGCTGTATTATTCATAACATAGTTTTTCATTCCATTTTTATCAAAATGTGTATAATGTGGACAACAGTTAGCTGCCATGTTTCTATCCATTTCTTGATTTTTGTCTTTGAAATATTTTATCCATTCATACTTAAGGTAATTAATAAGAGTGGATTTCCTACTGTCCTTTTGCTGTTTATTTCTATATACTTTATATCTTCATTACATTTTCAGCACTGCTTCTTTATGCTAAAATAAATATATTCTAGTGTACTATTTTCATTCTCTTGTTTTCTTTGTGTGTGCATAATATGTCTGTGCAAATACATATATCTTTGTTCATACATGTTTGTGAAATATATATATAATTCATATATATATATTTCATATATATATATTTCATATATATTTCATATATATATATATTTCCCCCCCTGGGAATTACACTTAGTACCTTACTTTAAAGTAATCTGGCTTATTTTAATACTGACATAATTTACACATAGAAGTTTTCTTTCCAGTTTGCCTAATTTCCTGCTCTTTGTACTATTATTGTTATATTAACTAGATCTTATGTGTTATAAACCCATCAACACATTTTTATAAATACTATCCTCTGGTCTTCTTTCTAATTTTAAAGGAGGAGAAATAGTACTTCATATATATTTATATTACTACCCCATATTTACCTAATTAATTAAATGTATTGGTGATTTTTATTTCTTCTTATGTTGGAGCCAATTATACAGGTTACTCTTATTTGAACCTGAACTCTTCAGCATTTCTTACGGAGTAGTATGCTAACAAGAAATTATAACTTTTTCTTATTTGGGAATATCTGCTCTTGTGGAATATGAGATACTTTAACAATCATTTAACAGTTTGAATATGTAATCTCATTACTTTTTCAGCTCCATAGCTTCTGCTGATAAATTAGCTATCATGAAGCCTGAGTAGACTTTGTATGTAATGAGTGATTCTCTTACCTGCTCCTCACTTTGCCTTTTGATTATCAGCTATTTCAGTGTGTTTCTTCTTGGATCACCGTGGGAGTTCTTAAGATTTTAGATTAATGTTTACCATTAAATTTTGAACTTTTAAAAATGTTATTTTTTTCTCTTTTCTTCTTTGTAGTCCTAAGATTGAATAATCTGTAGTATATAATTCAAGTTTGCTGGTTCTTCTTTTGCTAGTTCTCATCTGCTGTTTTGTCTCATTAATGAATTTTTCACATTAATTATTCTTTTTGACCCCAGTATTAGGGTTTGGTTCTTTTGTGCAATTTATATGTCCTTATTTACATTTTCATTTTGGTAAGACTGTCTTATTTTAATTTCTATTGATTCTATAGGCATACTTTCTGTGTGGCTCTTTGGGTCTAACATGGTTGATTTAAAGTCTTTTTCCAGTTGTGAAAAATCTGATGTTAACCAGTTTCGCCTGTTATTGTTACTTTCGTAGATCACCAGATCTAAACATGTGCCGACTCTACCACATGGAAATTCTGCCCTAAAGCTTTGTTGTAACAGTGAGTTTTTGATGTCCTTTTCCACAAATATGAAAAACACTGACATAACACTCAATTATCCTAGTTACAAATCATAAACTAGAGTAAAAGAGTAAAAAGAATAGAAAGACGTTGCTGTGTTTTACAGATTTTACTAATATGTGGTTTGAACTTTTTAAAATTTTAATTTAAAATTTTAAATCTCTTAACATTAACCATTGGTATAAAACTAACAATCTTTCATAGTTATTGTATGTGTGTGATAATGGGATTCTGCCTAAATATATGAGCAATGTACTGAATTATTTACTATTAATATACAGAAGTATTTCCTACGTCCTTCATATAACAAAGAAAATAGTCTCTGTTGATAAAACAATTTTAAAGTACTGTTTCATAATAATTAATTTTAGTTGGGCATGGCAGCGCATGCTAATAACCTCGGGACTCAGAAGGCTGTGGCTGGGAGTTTAAGGCTAGCCTGGACTACATAGCAAGATTTTGTTCCATCCCTCTCCAAGATATTTTTTGCTTTCTTATAAGGGAGCAATTATTATATTTTTTAAAATTAATGAGTTATTGTTAACAAATATGGTTCAAGGCTTTTGTGATTGCATGACATATAATAACAGGACAACTATGAATTACCCTCTTTCTGTGTGCATTGTCTTTTCAAAGAAGACAGAGGGAGCAAGGCATCAAACCATTTATTGCTCTAGAAACTTTAAAAATGACATAAGGACTAGATGCATTTGTTTGAGATTATGTTACCTGCTTTTGGCAGTGAAAAGGGACCTGAAAACAGCTCATATCTTCCAGGGGCCAAACCCTGCCTGGAGTGGTGTTAAAGAGAGAGGAGTAGCAGAGGGCCAGTCTGGGAAATGAATCTTCCCTGATTCGTTGCACTGTCCCTGAACAGAGCACCAGTCATGTCATTTAGGGTCACATTTTATTTGTTAAAGTAAGTTGAAATTTTAAGAACCCATCTTTTCAAAGACAGCTTATATAAATTTTAGATTTAAGTTAATGCAGTCTTTTCCCTTCTGTCTCCACATTTGTTCAGGGATAATTTTGCACGTTTTACTCTACTTTATTATTTTTTTTTTTTTACTACCAAGGTTGCCATTATTAGCACAGTTCCAATCCTTGACAGGCTGAGAAGCGTTTCAATCCATTTGTTAGAATTCCTTTATGCTCTTACTCCATTGACTCTTCTAAATATTAAACTATGAGTATGTGTAAAAGCCAAAATTGACTGAACATTTTTAAGTACAGTAAAGGAGAAGCTTAGCAAAAAGGTGAGTGAAATGTTTTTCTATTTTTATGTGACACCATCCTCATGGATCAGAGGGGAGCCTGCTAGGTTAAGAGCTATAACAAATAGTAGTTTGTTTGATTTTATGTGAATTCATTTTCATTGAATCTAATAGGTATTTCAAGGGGCCCATAAATATTTTCATAATGCATTCTAATATGTTAATATTAAGTTTAATCAATTTTACTCTATCACAGATTATTTCATGTTTTAGTAAATTTAAGAATTAACACATAAAGAAATAATGTCCTTCCAAAATGTGATAATTGCATCAATGATCCAACATATACTTAGATGGCTGTGTCTGTTTCTATGTATATTTTATACTGAGATGGCCATGCGTATTTCACCTACAATTCTATCAGTCTGAATGTTGGGCTTGCTGTAGTTGGAACAAAGGAAATGAGGCAAATACCCAACAGTGCTTAAATATGTGCTGCACAGAAGCATTGGATGAGGACAGAGCAGGGGTGACTGGCTATGATGTCCTTTTTGCTGTATCATCCACCTCTGTGACTCGCCTTCCAGTACTTCTGCAAATTTATTAGGGAGCTTCTCAGGAAGTCCAGGCTTTGGTTGGTACTGCCATGCTGTAGAGAAGGAGCTAAGTCCTGTGTGCCAGCTGCCTGACTGCTACAAGCCTCATGCTCAGGAATCTACTGAAAATTCCCTGCATCTGGCTCTGATCGAGTTCATCAGAGTCCCCTAGAAGCAGGAAGAAGACATTCTGGTGGGCTACAATATTTCAGAAGGTTCAGGAAAATACAGCTTATTGAAATATCAAGAAATTCATTTATGTATTGAGAAAAAATTTGCTATGGATGGAACATAAGACCAAGGTGGAACTGTGTGGCAGCAGAACAACCCCAGAGCAAAGTACCCCCTTATGACAGAAGGAGAAGAGAGAGCTTGTTAAAGAATCTGTGCAGTATCCAAGGTCAGGGTTCAGGTAGAAATCCAGGAGAACTGGTTATTGTGCAGTGTGATCATCAACCTTAGACAAGCAGTGAGTCCACCCTGGTGAACATGAGTGTGTGCTGTTCAGCTTTCCATCACAGGGACAAAATACCTGAGGAAATCAGTTTAAAAGGAAGAAAGGTCTGTTTTGATTCATAGTTTCAGAGACTGAAGTCAATGGTTGGGTGTCCTCATGGCTTTTGAGTCCATGATGGTTCAATACAGCATGGTGAGAGTGTGAGGCCAGACAGCACCGTCCACTGCATGGTGAGCAGGAAGTAACAGAGAGGACAGGATCCCTGTGTCATGTCTCCTTATAGACCATGCCTCCAATGGTGTATCTTCCTCTCCCTGGACTCCAACTTCTGGAGGTCCCAACTCCCCTCAGTAGTGTCATAGGCTGCAAGAAAGCTTTCAATGGCAGGGGTTTGGGGGACAGTTAAGGTCCAAGTCATAACCAAACTGGTTAAAGATAGAACTTAGTAAGAGGAGGAGACAAGAGTGTACAGAAACTTGGAGTAAAAGGGCAAAGAAAAGACTGGATAAGATATGGCAAAGCACAATATCTAAGACTCAAACTGAAAATCCACTGAACAAATTGAAAACACCCTTGTCATACTCAACAAAATGGAGCTGAGGAACCAGGGAGGGGGAACATGCAGGTTGTACATACCGGTTCCAGGACCTGACCCAGAAACTCACCCCAATGACACCCTGGGCAACCTGTAGTGCATTTAAGAAAAGTCTCACGTGGCCATTGATGTACCTTATCAGGGAGACCCCCTTTCCCAAAGAGAGATTGAATCAAACAGCTGGTTTCCCAAAACTTGCAGAACCTCCCTTTCCCCAGGAGAAGTCCTACTACTTTTTTTTCTCCCAACACACTGAAAAATCCTCAGGTTAGCCACAAGGGTCTCAGTTATGACCTGACCTTTCAGTTTATTTTAAATTAAAGCTTTTTACACAGTCATTGCTATAGCTTTGTGTCTTAGAGGAAGCCATCCTTTCTGCTTGGGATGAAGGCTATTTTGGTGCAGTGATGGCAGCTGTGGAAGCGTCTCAGGAAGGGACAAGATGAACCCGAGAGAGCAGAGAAAGACGTTGGTGGCAACCACGTCCGTCCAGATTTTCTTCTTTCCTTTCTCCCTGGCTTCCTTGGTTACTTCGTTCTATCCTTCACACTTCTATTTTTTTCTTTTGTACAAAGAGGGAGACATCTTAAAAGCTGATTAATGGAATCTTTATCTTTTAGGAATCATATATCCCTTTAAAAATACTATGAAAACTTTCATTTTATGCCAAGAAAAATATGTGTACATTATATGAAACTATACACATATATACACACACAGTTGGACATGTATTATATATATTTATATATGAAGTATGATCACAACAATATGGTGACTATTTACATGAAAATAAAAAATTGTTACACTGAGACACACTGACATCAATCCCCCTCAAAACATTCTCCTCACTTCACATAAAATGCTCCCATTGTTCTTTCCATCTTCTGAAGCATTTTGGAGTGTTCTTTGGTCAGGGTCTTTTTCACGACTACTTCAGCGTCTCAAATAGATTCAAAATGTTTACTGCAACTTGTGTAAGATGAGAGCATTCTGCTGCATTCACTGGACCTGATACTGTGTGGCTTCCAGTTCTTCAAGGGAAAATGAGTGTGAAAGATTAAAGTTTTGCATCAGTTCAGAACATTCTGTTGGCCATGCAGCACAGCTAAGGACACTCTTGAAAGAGGACTCCAGAGTGACTACAAAAAGTCTCTAGGGTGGTGGGATAAATGTGCTCAAAAGGAGAGGGAATATTTTGGAGGAGGCTTACAGCAATGTACCTTTTACTGAATAAACATTTTCTCAACATTCACCATATTGTTTGACCACACCACATGTATTTATTTATCATCTCTCATAAACTATTATAGTTCATTTAAGTGCTAGTCATTAAGCCTGAAGTTTTCAGTGGCTATTTAGTCAAAACTTTCACCTAGCAAATCTTAGATCCATATAAGGTGTGGATATTTAGACATATGGAGTTACAAGGGGAGGTAGGACAGAAAGACAAGAATCGTGTGCACTGAAATATTCATATTAAGTGAGAACTATTCTCCTAAGGATGTAATGTTTTCTACTGAACTCTCATAATGAAAATAATTTTTCATATCTCTATTATACAAAATGATATATAAATAGAACTTAGAGGTTGGAAAGTTGGGATGATTTAAAAGCATTTACTGAACACTTTTTTAAGAGCCTACATTAGGGTGGATGTGGAGTATTGATGAAGGTAAAATACAGCCTTGCCCCGGGAAGAAGCTTCCAACCCTGATGGGATGCAGAAGGCTCTCGAGGCGATGGCGTAGCCCATGCTGCTCAGCATGTGCCCCTGCATGACAGGCCCCCGTGTGTCCGACCAGCTTTTGCACAAGGACCGTGATGCTAGTCACTGAATTTTTCTGTTGTTCTTACAATACAATTTTAAAAGTAAAAACTAATAGTAATCCAAAATTTGATAAATCTTCACCCAACACGCAAGAACAGAGTTACTCAAGAGAGAGAAATCTGACTGTAGTTGAGTCTGGGCTCATGTGTTGGGCATCTCTTTTTCAGATCTTGCCTCTGACTGAGATATTTAACCTGTGCAAGATCCAGGTCCCTGGGGGAAATCTTAGGATTGGTAGAAACTCAGTGGTGAGAGCTGAGTACTCAGTAGTTTCAATGAATGTGAGGCTCTCAGCTCAGGATCCCACACAGCACAGCCAAAGCGGCTTATAAGTAACTGTTATTATTGTATATATATATATATATATATATATATATATATATATATATATATATATATATACATACATATATATATATATTTGTGCTGGTTTTAAATTTTGAAGTGTATAATTTGCTTGAAAACTACTAAGAGTGTTACTCAAATCTTTATGTTCTTCAAGAAAATCACAAAGCAAAATGAAGATGGAGTTTCAATCAATTAAACAGTTGTCACATCATTAATATTAAATATCTTTCTGTGAGACTCATGTGTAGTGTACATTAGGCTCAGGGAAAAAAAGTCAATAAAAATCAATGTAAAAGTAGATCAAGTATAAGAAAAACTAGGTGATTTTCTTTTAAATTCTGTTATTTGGGGTATCTATTTTTAGCCAGAATGAAGTAACAGAGATTTATCTTTCCCTTGAACAAACTGTGTAAAAGTCATTTCAGTGATTCCCTGGAAATCAGGGATCAGAGGAGGTGAACTGAGTCCTTATACAACAGAGGTACTGCCTCTGCCAGCAGAGTCTCTTAGCTGCAGCGCATGGAAAAGTGGCCACGGGAGGGCCTGGGCTTCCTTTAATGGAAGAGACAAGTCTGAAAGTGTGAGAAGGCGAAGGCAGCTAGATTTCTTGGGCAGAGAGAGAGAGAGACAGAGGAGAAGGGAAGACAGAGAGAGACAGAGACAGAGAGACAGAGAGACAGAGACAGAGACAGAGAAAGAGAGACAGAGAGAAGTTGATGATAACTCCAGAAGTCTATTGCCCAGTCTTAAATTGACCACTGATTTTCACACACATGTAAGGAATAATCTGAGGACAGGCAATAAAACCACCTGAATGGATCACAGGAAACAACTCTGGGCTTCTTGTGGATGAAAAGGTTGTATCATCATCATTCAAAGTAGAAAGTCTTGTAATTTAAAAAAATCTTGACTAGAGAATTCAAAAGGATAGTATCCCAACAGTGAGGCATAGTTAAGCATAAATTAATTGCTCTTCCTTTTCAATCCATCAAAGCTTGAAAACAAACCTCAAAAATTAAACTATTTTCAAGTAATTTAGTGAAATTCAAGACAAAGCCCAAGTACTACTACAAGTATATAAAACTTTCTAGCATCTGACTAAGTAAATTCTCCAATGTTATAAATATAATATAAAATGTCCAGGAACGCAAATAATTAAAATGATAGGTCATAAAGTGGAGTTATATAAGTAATAGAAATATACCATGGAATGACATAGTGATAGAATTAGTAAAGAGAGGTGAAGAGATATTATAGCTTTATGCTATACGTTCCAAACATTATAAAAGCTTGTATTTTAAGGAGAGATAAAAACATGTCTATATTAGAAGTAGATTAGTTAGAAGAACTATTGTATTAATAAGATTAAATAAGCACACTCTACCTAGTGTAACATATTAAATACAGAGGAGAAACAGGGAAATATATGAAATAACTATTTAAAAACTGTGGTGGATTCTAAAGGATCACAAGGTCTTTTCTCTTCTATGACTTTTATCACCTGATATTTTATACTTGGTAATATGTAATAGATCAAGATGCATAGAAACACATACAGTTGCTTTGCCAAATTTAGTTCTGAGCCATCTAGGCAGGGGTCTAATCCTAAACACTAAAGCAAAAACTCAGATAACTACAAGTAGACCACCACCCAGTTCCAGATTGGCCATTGGTGATCAGCACATGGATGGATGCATGGAGCACTTCAGAGGCCTCAAACACTAAACTACTGTTGGGACCATACACTTAACCACCACATGGGTTAGTTACAATGCACAGCATGAGCTTTAACAAACTGATGGCTGATAAAAAGTCAATTTGTACCATGGGAGTAAAGCAAGACATGGAGTCTTATAATATAATACCCAAAATGTCTAGATACAGTCCAGAACTACATGACAAATGAAGAAACAGAAATCTCAACTCACATGAAAAAGAGGCCAGGACTGAAATGACATATGTTGGAGTTATCTGGTGAGACTTAAAACAGCTAATGTAAAAATGGTGTAGCAAGCCAGCCTGAATGTCGCTGAAGCAAATGTAGAGATGGAAATTTCAGCATGAAAGTGTATAAAATAAATTTTAGAATTTTACTCCTTTTTAAAATTTAAGAAGTTTAAAATCTTTTTTAAAAATCTAAACACTAGCTAAAAAATCTCTCTGGATGAACTCAATACCATAGAGAAGGTGACAAAGGAAAGAGCTTGTACAAAGGTACGAAATAAAGATCAGTAAATCTGGGCAATGGAGAAATATGATTAAAGAGACAAATACAAGGCCAGTGACCAGGGACAGCAACAAAAGGCCTGATGCTTCTGGTATTTGCACCATAATCTGGGCAATGAGAGAAGCAAATTACATTTTATATATATAATAATATATTAATTATATATTTATAATTTATATATTTATATATATTCATAATTATATGTTATATATTTATAATATATATATAATATATTAATTATATATATAAATTACATTTTATTTTATATATATATATATATATATATACATATGGGGAGAGGGAGAGAGAGAGGGAAAGAGGGAGGAAGGGAAAGAGGGAAGGAGGGAAGGAAGGAAGGGGGGTAGCTCCCTATTGCCAAATCTGGTGAAAGGCATGTTATAACATATTCAAGAATGCCTGCAACCTTAGAAACAGAGAGACCCAAAGAAGTCCATATTCAGGCACATGGATATCACAAACACAACTGAAATGAAAAGACAGAGAAAAGTAAGTGTGTATGCAGCCAGAGAAAACTTTACAGTATGATTGAAAAGTGTGGAGTATCTTTAAATTTAAGAATAAAATTTATTACAATAAAAAACTTTTTGCCATGGACCCTCTTCAAACTATTCTACTGGTTTTGAACAACACTTGTCCTACCATTCTTTTTTTTGTGCGTGAAGTACATGATTACGCTTGTCTTGGAGAGTTGGTGCATGTACATAATGCATCTTCATTCTTCTTTTTCTTTATTGTTTTGTCCTCTCTCCTCTGCCTCCTTGCTTCTCCGACTCTTGTTCCTTTTCCCATTCACAAAAGCTCTATTTCCATTTTTCTTCAATTATCTTTTTTTTTTTTTTGAGACAACGTCTCACTTTGTAGTTCAGGCTAGCTCTGAGCTCACTATGTAGCCCATGCAAACCTCGAATTCATAGCCATCCTCCTGCCTCTGCCTTCTGAGTGTTGGGATTACAGGCGTGAGCCACCACACATTGTGGTATGTGGCACTGATTGCTGGTTGGTGTGGGTCACCATGCCTGGTATTGTTGTATGTGGTTACTGGAGATCAAACCAGGGACCTTGTGCTTGCTAGGCAGGTGCTGGAACCACGAAGCTAAATCACTGGCCCTCAATTCTATTTTTAATCCTCCTCCTTTCTTTCTCTCCCACTCCCTCCATCTTGTTTCCTTTCCCATTGGAAATCTCATTACTTCCTATTGTTTTCTTTCATTGTTTATTCATGTTTTGGATTTCTCATATAAAGGAAATCATGTGTTATTTAAACTTGTGTGTCTGATTTATCTCACTGAACATTAGGTCTCAAGGTGCAGCCATCCTTTCTGCCTCTTTCTGAAATTGTTCGGAAGTCCTCTTTCCTGAGTACCTGTAGTTGTAATGTCATGGCCTCCTCAGTGTCCTGAATTGAGCCAAAATGCGTATCTTTTGTGATCATCCTGCCTTCAGGGATGAGCCAGAAGTTCCAAACCTGGTGAACAAGGTCAATGTTGTGGTTTTATGAGGTGCCTTTCTGTATGTTGGATGCATTCGGCAGCTGCATTCACCACGGTTTTTATAACATTGTCTAAAACAGTCATTAAAAATATTTCCAGAACTGCTTCAGAAATTGGTAAGAAAGATGAGGTAAATGTGTCCAGATTAGATGGAGAGGTATTTTGAGGGAGATGAAAAGCAGTGGGCATTTACTGAAATAATTTTTTAATTTAAATATTCACCACATATTTTGATTATCCCCTGATATTATTTATACGGTATTCTTTTTATTAGCATAGATTCACCACACATAATAATTACATTCATCTTGGGAAATATATAGTATTTTATTATTTTAATAGATTATAGATTTCTCATTAGAAATCATGGAATTTATAATGTCATATCTTAAATGCTGAAAAATCATTAACTCAGAATGAAAGTATTTTTTATAATGCAGATAAAATGAGGTCATTTTCAGTGGTAACTGAATTAAGACAGAGGAAATATGATACATTAGAAATGAAGAGGGAGAAAAACAGAAAATATGAGGTGTTATCAAACTATCCAGTAAATGTTTAGACTACAAAAATTATTACAATGACAGACACATGCTGTTCCTACCAAAATACCTTCCCTCAACTTGAACATACCTATCCCATCGTTTTTGCCACTTTCTAAAGCAGTTCTAGAACTCTTCTTTCATGACTGTCTTTATGAGGTGCAATAAAAAATACAATGAATGCTACTGCTGCATACCATCAAACAGAAAGTCAGGATCCTGAAAAACAGTGTGTCCTCATCCACAGTTTACCAGATTTACCAGATTAGTATGATTTACCAGATTTTGTGATTTCTGGTTCTTCTCCAAAGTCAAAATGCTTGGGAGAGTTAGATATTTTGAGTAGATTCAGGACATCGGATCAGCCATAACAGCACAAAGAGAGACACTAAAAATCTATTGAATAATAACAACACTGCTGAAGATTTTAGTGCAGTGTATGTAATTTTTAAAAAGTCATGCCCTAGAGAGTAGAGGATAAAAAGACCTTTTGATGGTAAATTTCTACATCCAATATATAATGATAAAGTGTGAAATCTATGTAGAGTGTGATATTGATAAAGATACATCACGTAAAGCTTAGTGCAATCTCTACACCCAGAAGGACAAAGGTAAATGGAATCATGAAAATTACACTGAACAGTCATTAAAGTATCTTAAATCTGAATCTACAGATAAGTCCTTAGTTATGCTATAAACATTGTAATGAAAAGGCAGAGACTGCCCACGTGCATGTCTTTGTTATGGTTCTGTAGAGAAACAACCAGTGGGAATTTACTCCACCTTAAAACTGACTCAGATGGCTACGGAGACTGACCTGTCCCAATACCTGCAGGTAGCGAAGGCAGCATGAGTCAGGAGTTCTAGCAGTCCAGTGCCACATGAAGGGTGAAGCCTGACCGCTGGAGAAAAAAAGAATGTGCTCAAATAAAAGCCACCACACTTGTGATATTCTGGTTCAAGTCTAATGTTTCCACTTACATTCAGAGGCAGGAGAAAAATCAGTGTCTTAGGCAGAATGTAGTTAGGCAAGAATGGTTTTCTCTTATTTAGTCTTTTTTGTGCTATACAGGCCTTCATCTGATTGTACATGGTCCACATGCAAATATTAATAAGTCCAAAGTAAATTTTATAGGTCCAAAAGGATGATTTAACAGTAACAGTAGAGTGATCCAGTACCACGCTTCAAGCAATATGCTGCTCTTTCAGACAGAATATGAATAAGAAAATTCTGGGCTCAAACTGCACTTTAGATTAAATGGACCTAGTAAGTTCCATTCCACAGCAAAATACCCATTCTTTGGAGATGCACACAGAATATTTTCTGGCATAGATTGTATATTTTACCACAAAACAAGGCATAAAAAGCCAAGGATTTCCTTTGGAAATTTCCCATTCTACAAAGACTGTCATACTTTCTAGAGCTCACTTGCATCATGGGGATATGGGTAAAAATGAGAATTGACTGCGTCATATATTGGTACAAATTCCCCAATGTTACGTGTGATTGTGAGATGTATATAAATTATACCAATAAAGAATTCAATTTTTAAAAAAGCCAAGGATTAAACCCATGTCTCTGACCACTGTGAAATGAAGCTAGAAATAATCAAATGACTTGCTGTTAAGCAACCAATCAGTCAAAGAAGAAACTTAAAATAACATTGAGATAAATAAAAAGACACACAACATCCCAAAACATTCAGGATGTAGCAAAAACCAATCTAAAAAGTAAGCTTCTAAGAATAAACATCTACCCCAAGAAAAAATAAAGATGGCAGAGCAACAACCAAATATGTAACCTTGAAAAATAATAAACTAGTCCAATGTTAGACTAGGAAAAGGAAGGAAAACCAAATTGTCATAGCAGAAATAGAGAGTAGAAAAGCTATAAAACCCTGGTATCAAAGTATAAAGAAATAAGCAAACACACCTTAAAAAAGAATAAATTCAAGCCAAAAAATGAAGAATTGTCAATAAAAATGGAGAAAGAAGACATTTCAGTTTATACCTCAGAAATGCAAAAATTTTTAAGAAAGAACTGTAATCTCTTCCATATGAATGAATTGGATAACCTAGGACAATGAATAAATTTATACACAGATACAATCTACTAAGTAAAAGCAATGAAGACATTATAATCAATGTGGACCAGTAACGAGTAAGGTGACTGAGTCAGTGGGCCATAGACTGTTTCCCCTGCCACGTCCTCCTTCCACAGCACCCTGCCTTGGAGCCAGCCAATTATGTGCTAAAACGTCCACAACTGTGAGCCAAACAGACCTTCCCTCATTTGACTTTGGGTGTTGGGTATTCAGTGGGAAGAAAAGTGACTAAAACATGTGTGCCTCTCTTCTTTTGAACTGTACTTTGTACTTTCAATTTAGCTTCAGTCCTAGAAAGCATTGTCAGAAGGGCAAATATTCCAAATGGAAATTTTAGATCAACTTGGTGGTCTTCCGGCCACAGGATTCCATCATTCTTCCACTTGTATTGAGGAATAAAATTCTACACTCAGTGTACGAAGACGGACTCTGACATGGCATTTGCTGACTTCTAAACTTCTCTCTCCTCTGCTCTTATTGTGAAGGAAGAAGGATCTGTACATGATTTCCAAGTGACTTCTGTCTCATGAGCACAGTACATACAGTGCCAGTGAAAAACTATTACATTATTCATTACACTGATTAAGATGGTCTGTTGCTGACTACAGGAATCAACGAATTAGTTGAAGCTTATTGCAGTGACCTCTGGCATTGGGCTACGATGAACATATTCTCATGGTGACCACACACTGCTCCAGAGAGTGCTTCAAATGACAACTTCTCATCTCTAGAGGACTCACCTGTTCCCCAACCTGGCCTCTGGAATCTCTTGGATTTTTTTTTTTAATTCTTATAACAAGACTTTATGTCTGGCTAAATTAGAAATTACAGACTTGGGACACAGGCAAAAGGACAGTATTTTTCTAAAGCTTCTTGGTTGAGTCAGACAAGTTGAGGAATTGCAAGCATAGATTAAAAAATAATACATCAGGGATGCTAGGGAGGAGAGGAGAAGAAGGGAAAGAAGGAAAAGGGAAAACAAAATGAGGAAAAGAACAGAAGCAAAGCTTATGTATAGAAGGGAAGGAGAGGTTGAAGGAATTGGGAAAGATGTAAGAATGTGGATGTATCATGTATAAGTGAAAATTCTCAATGATTAAGGGGTGTAAAAATTCTGCCCAAAATGTTCAATAAATTAAAAAAATACATCTGCATTATACATGAACTATTTATAGTAATTTATTTTTATGAAGTGGAAGAAGGGTAAAACAAGCCCAGATAGAACTGTTGATGTGAAATATAGAAGGACTTATGGACAGCTGGGATATAAGTAAACTCTTTAGGAAGAAAGGAAAACTTTAAAAAGCTGTCCGATTTAATTCTGAGTGTCAGTCTAATATCCGTTGCTTCATCATAGTCAATATTTGCAATTGATTCCCATCAACGAATGGAGTTTTTCACTTGATTTTTGAAGACTAGTTTTTTTTTTTGTTTTGTTTTGTTTTGTTTTTTTGGAGACAGGGTCTCGCTTTGTAGTTCAGGCTGGCCCTGAGCTCACTATGGTGCCCAGGCAAGCCGCCGCGAACTCAGCAATCCTCCTGTCCCTGCCTCCCGAGTGCTGGGATTACAGGCGTGAGCCACCACGCCCAGCATTATATGTGGTAACCGGGGATCAAACTCAGGTCCTTACGCTTGCGAGGCAGGCGCCGGAACCACTGAGCTAACCCTCCGGCCCTGAAGACTAGTTTTGTAAGACCTCTTCCAAAATTAGCCCAGTAGACTTTGCAGGAGAATTCTTTAAAAATGCTTGACTTTGAATTTACCGTCCTATTTCTGCTATCAAGCGTCACACACATCCATGGACATCCACTTTGACACATTCAGGATTGATTTTTACACAGAGAACCACATCTCTTCATTTCTTAGTGAGTGTTGCCCCTCACTGTCTTGTGTCCTCACACAAATCCACACTCTGGATGTGAATGTCCCCTCGATCTTGCTTATTTTGCAAATAGACTGGTCCAGGTGATAACTGTGCAAGTTATTTCTGTGAATTTGAGGATGAGGTCTTCCACAAATTAATTCTGTGGTTTCCCTCTGGCCTTTCTGCAAAATACAATAAGGAAACTACTAATGCATTTCAGTTTTATTTTCTACCATGAAGTTTTACTAATAGCTTTTCTACTTCATTCCACTTAGACACGTTCAGCTGCCGAAGCCTTAGTTTTCTATTCTCCTGGCCAATCATGTTTCTCTCTTCCTCTCTCTTCTCCCCTCTTCCTCCTCTCCCTTTTCCTCTTCCTGCTCTTCTTCTTTGTCTTCCTCCTACTCTTCTTCCTCCTCTTTCCCTTGCTTTCTCTTAGCCTTACTACTAACACCAAGTCTGCAGAATCTGTTCTCTATCTCAGGGCCCGTTTAGAGAACTTTACAGCATGTTTTCTGACTGCAGTTGTGATGATTCATGTTATGTTTCTCGATTTAAATTAATTTCTATGTTGTATATTTATCATTGCAATCACCAGACACAGTATAAACCGTGAATGTAAAATGTCATAGTTTATCAGACACATATTATGGAAAATCATTAATCCACATTTAAGATGTAAAGCGCTTTGCAATTTTAATACATAATGAGCTGAGTTGAAGATATTTCATGTGCCATATCTATCAGAAATGGTTTCAACATACTTTTTTTTTTTTGCTTTTTGAGACAGGGTCTCACTTTGTAGTTCAGGCTGGCCCTGAGCTCACTATGGTGCCCAGGCAAGCCTCTGTGAACTCAGCAATCCTCCTGTCTCTGCCTCCTGAATGCTGGGATTACAGGCATGAGCCACCCATCCGGCATTGTGGTATGCGGTGTTGATTGTTGGTGGGCGTGTCTCCACGCCCAGCATTATATGTGGTTACCGGGGATCAAACTCAGGACCTTGCGCTTGCGAGGCAGGTGCTGGAACCACTGAGCTAACCCTCCGGCCCAAGGTTTCAACATACTTTGATGTCTATGCAGCCTCAACTAACATTTTCAAAGTTACTTTATTACTATCCTGTATATTATAAGTAAGTTTGTAAAGTACTTGAAAAAAATCACTGAAATGTATTCGACATTTAACTGTGTGTTTCAAAATAGCAGGTAGAAAGGATTTTGAATTTTTGTAACAAAAAGAAATGATGAATATTTGAGTTGATGAGTATATAGTTGTCCCGATCTGATCAAGACACATAGTATACATGTAAAGAAAGATCCCACTGTAAAAACACTACGTTTCATTTAAACATTTTAAAATATCAAAATGTGGAGCATAAATATGGTGACAAGTCAATTGTTTTTGTTTCACTATTGAAATATTCAAATGAAACTTTTACCTATTTAAGAATTACTTTGTACTGAATAAGTACTTGGGTACTAAACTGGACAGTTAGTAGAAGAAAACATACAGTAATTTTTTTTTTTTGAGACAGGGTCTCGCTTTGTTGTCCAGGCTGGCCCTGAGCTCACTATGTAGCCCAGGCAAGCCTCGAACTCAGCAATCCTCCTGCCTCTGCCTCCCGAGTGCTGGGATTACAGGCATGAGCCACCACGCCTAGCAACATACAGTAAATTTAACAGGAGGATAAACCTTGTTTCAGACAATAAATGTGATGCTTATACAAATTACTCCTTTGGGGCATTTTCTAGGAAACTTGTAGCTGAAATTGCTTGTCATTTGATAAGCAGAGTTTTTGCCCTGGAGTCACTGTCTTCTTGGGGTCCAGCTCTGCAGATATTTCTTACAGCCAGTGCTGATCATTCCCCTGGAGACATGAATGACCCTCAGCCACTCCCAGCACAGTAATTTCTTGGCTGTCAGGAAGAGTCAGCAAACGTGATGACTACTGGGATGTAACCAGAACTAAATAAAGACCGGGGACTGAATAAAGCACCTGGACACAGGCGGCTCTGCATCATCTCCTTTGCTTCCTTTTGAAAGATGGTGCACACGGATATTTTTAGCAGGGGACGGGCTGATTTTCCTTAATGCTTAGCAGCTGCTCATTAGGATCAGTAAGAGATAAGCGAGACGGGATAGTGGTTAAAACTGCAAAGTAGGTGCCAGGAGAACTCAATTTCAAGTCACTGACCTTGAGTGACCTTGAAGACTTCTTTCTCCTGCTATTCCAGAGTCTCCAGGCTTACTGCTATCCCAGAAGCACTGCCCATGCTGCCAAGGTTGTGACCGATCTGTAAAGTTTTAAGATTTTTTTTTTTCTTTTGAGACAGGGTCTCGCTTTGTAGTTCAGGCTGGCTCTGAGCTCACCATGTAGTCCAGGCAAGCCTGGAACTCTGCAATCCTCCTGTCTCTGCCTCCTGAGTTCTGGGATTACAGGCGTGAGCCACCATGCCTGGCACTGTGGTATGTGGCATTGATGGTTGGTGGGCATGAGTCTCCACACCCAGCATTGCATGTGGTTACTGGGGATCGAACTCAGGACCTTGTGCTTGTGAGGCAGGCGCCGGAACCACTGAGCTAACCCTCCAGCCCAAACTTTAAGATTCTTGCTGGTCCAGTTACTTACCACAAGTTGCTTGCTTTTTGGGATTCTGACTTCCATGAGGTACAAAGGCATGAAAGGAAAGAACAATGAGCAGTTGAGAAAATGAGTCTGGTGGAATTTGATCTAGTGAAAGTCTGTCCTTGGTGAATCTGAAACTATCTATCGTCAAACACAAAGAACCCAAGGTTTCCTTGTCATTAGCTGATTCTGTTTGGCTTTAATCATATTAAATGAACCCACACAGGAGCTACACAGTCAGACACAAATATCTATTACGTCCCACCTGGTAAAGTTAGCCAGCATGCAGTGTCTCACAGCTATCAACAAGTTGGTACTGTTTTCATCTAGTTGTAGTTAGAATGATGACTGCTTTCTTGGAGGTTGAGAGTTCAGAAAATAATGAGGTTTTCAACTGATGATATGTATTTTATTTATCTGAAAGTGGAGCATAGGAGAAAAAGGAATTGGTCTCAACGTCAGTGTTTTAAAATATTTTTGATCTCTCATCAGAGTGAGTTTCTTTTCCAGGTCCTTGAATTTTAACACAAGATAACAATGAGAGAAAACCTGCTTCTTCAGGTAAATTACTTTATTTTCAGGGAGGTAGGCATGTATAAGTCTTGTATTTCTTTAGCAAGGATCACTACAGTGTTTCTTTTTAGCCTAGGTTCATTTTTGGTATAATGAAATGCCAATAACACTGGATTAATTTTGGTAAGGAATGGATAGTTCGATTCAACCACTTTCATGTTTTACTATTTAAAATAGTGATATGTATTTTAAATTCTGGATGGCGACTGCATGACAGAGCAACAGCAGACAGACCTTCCAGGCTCTGTGAAGCACTTCCGGTTGCCTGGTCCCCTGGGCCGTGAGGAGGAGATGGAGCAGGCAGCCGTGCTGGGGAGGTGGAGGCTGAGCGGCGGCTAGACTGATGCAGAGATGACATTAGCTGTGGCTTTTCACAGAAGAGCTCCTGTGCTCAGCATTCTGATTCCAGACAGCCCTGCTGCCTGCTTCTGAGATGCCATGGGCCTCTGCCATGGTGCAGCCAGGTCTGCATCAGCCGCACTAGCCCAAGCCCAGCCTGGTACTGAATGAGACGTGGCTCCCACTGAGGACAGTGCCAGCAGTGTGGGAAGTCCAGGGTTCCTGCAGATGAAGTGTCTGCAGACCATAAAAACCAGAATCCAGTGTCAACTCTGTAAAACACCTTCCTAAGAATGAGGTTTCAAAATATAATAAAAGACTCCCAGGTAAAATGTTAGTGCACAGTCAATGTCATGGCGATAGAGAAGCTATGAACAAGGTGTTGGCCAAGTTCAAATTTTTTTTTTCTCCTTTTTTGAGACAGGGTCTCGCTTTGTAGTTCAGGCTGGCTCTGAGCTCACTATGAAGTCTAGGCAAGCCTCGAACTCAGCAATCCTCCTGCCTCCACCTCCCGAGTGCTGGGATGACAGGCGTGAGCCACTATGCCCAGCATTGTGGTATGTGGTATTGATGGCTGGTGGGCGTGAGTCTCCACACCCAGCATTGTATGTGGTTACCGGGGATCGAACTCAGGACCTTGCGCTTGCAAGGCAGGTGCCGGAACCACTGAGCTAACCTTCCGGCCCAAATTTTCTTTATTTTTTCATTCAAGCTTATTTCTAGTACTCAGAAGAAATGTTTTTAAATGCCTAGCCTGAAGCTATTGTGAATAGGTTAAGTACAATAGCACTTCACAACAACATTTGAGAAAAATGGAAATCTATATTTTTGATAATTTTTTCCCAGAAGATAAAGTTAAAAATCATTTAATATTTTTGAGGACAATCAAGATCTTACTGAGATGTTTAACTTTATCAGAACTTGTGATACTAACTCTTGCTCCAAATATCAAACCTTATCATCCTTATTTTCTGCAGAAAAGTCTAGGATACTTAGCCAATCTCCTAATGAGAAGCTGGTTGTAGCAACCACAGAGGCCAAAGAGGTTACAGGTAAAATGAGTGAATGCCTCTTTTCTACATCCACCTGGTATTTTTTCCTGTGACCTACATTCCCTACACCCCTAACCACTTTATTTTGTAAGAAGTACCTGTCCTAGAGAAAGAATAAACCAATTTCTAAGCTAAGCCCTGTAACGTGTCTGGCTGAGGCTCCTCAGAGCTGAGATAACACAGGATCAGCACCTTCCTTCGGCTGAGTCAGCCCATGTACAGTGGGTATACAACCAAGGATAGAGAGTCTCCAAGAACTGGAGATGGATTCCACTCCCATTGGGTGCAGGTTGAGTTTAGCAACTTGCATTTTAACGAATGGTGGAACGTATGCACAGCAATGATATGATTGGTTACAGAGCCTGTAACTCTGTCTTGGTTTCGCTGCTTTAGTTCAGATCTGAAATTTCTCCCAGAGGCCCCTGTGGTAATGGTTTCCTCCCCAGGACATGGTGCTCCTTGGGGTGGCAGAACCTCTAATTTGCAGTCTAGTGGAAGGTCTTTTGGTCATTGGATGGATGACTTTGAAGGAGACTATGTGTAGTATCCTCCTCTCTCTCCCTCAATTCCTGGCTGGAAGGTGGCCCATTTTGATTTGTCACTTGATTTTTACCATGATGTTATGCTTTGACACAGGCCTAATGCTGGTAACCAATTATGGCCTGGAGCCTTCAAAACTGTGAGCCAAAGCCTCTTTACAACTCGATCGCCTCAGGTATTTGCTGTAGTAACAGAGAGCTGGCTAATTTACTCTTTCTCTCTCTCTCTCTCTCTCTTTTTTTTGTATCCCAGGCCCTGTGTTCTGTGAGAAACAAGTTGCTGTGCTTTAAGAACCATTGCTGTGGGCCCCAGAACCTCTGGAGAAAGTGGAGACAGAGGCCTGGCTGTAGCCACAATAGGTATTTTGACTCTTGTTGAACAGAAGACAACTATAAAGCCAACAGATATGTTGGCGAACCATGAAAAGGCCTTGTACCAGAGCGTCCATGAAAGGAAGCTCCTGGATTTATGTATGACCCATGATCAGTGTGGGACAATCCATGTTTATTGTGGTCACATGCTAGAACTGGGGCTAGAAGGGTCTGTACCACCAGGCTAATGGGTCAGCAATGGAGCCAGGAAATGATGCTTGTGAGGAAGGTCAGAGCTCCCCCAAGAGCAGTAGCCAACCCAGTGACAGTGAGGACCGAGCTCCCCTGATGCTGAGAATAGCTGAGTTCATGTGTAATAGGCAAGTTTCTCCAGGAAAACCAATTGCCCAGAATCTTCCCCTCTTGCTCTCTTTTTATGCCACAGGCAGCAATCCTCAGGTGGGTCTCCGAAGCCCAGAACCTCACTGATACCACATGGTTCCTCCTATAGGACTAATCCAAATAAATGAACATCAAAGTAAAAGGCAAGTAGCAAGATGAAGCGGGAGAGCTCTTTCTCATGTGGGAAGAGATCAAAAGTTGGAGGGGTGGGGGAGGAGGGGGGAGGGGAGGAAAAGAGAAGGGAACACGGAACGAAGATGTGTCACATAGATGCTCCAGCTCCACACAAGGAACGTAAACACGGTACACTGCAAATATGGAGCGATAGAAAGATAAATACATCTAGTATTCTGTCATCAATAACTTGAGTTTCATTAATGATAGTACTCTGTATATAGTCCATTTACCTCTATGTGACTCGTACCCGGGGCAGGGCTTCCAGACATAAATTGTTTGCTAATTTTAGAAACTAATAGCTAAATGGATAGACGGGATTTTTTTTCTTTTTTTTTTTCTGAAGAAGTCTACAGCCTCCCTATAGAACTTTATGAGCTCCTGAGTATCTTTTTCAATACTTCTTTTGCACAGACATTGCCCATTTTTACAATTGGTAAACAAACACTCAACTTTAGGCACAAATTTCACTATTTGTGTAAGAGAAAAGAGCATGGTTAAGCAATAGATTCTCTAATTGTTACCAGAGTTAATGAACCAGCCAGTGAGGTGATATTTAACATGAATTGTAACTTGTAAATGGAGTGAACCTTCATTCTGATATGTGTCAAAATATTTCAGTCCTACAAGCATGCATGAAAATGCTTTTTCCCAGTTATTATCCTAAAAAATCAACAGATATATAAAACTTGTTGAAGAATTTCTATGTGACTAAAAGAGATACCATAATTAAATTTAAGAAAACTGACAGGTATGTATGATAATGTTACTATCATTCTATGATGAACTCTTACAAATTAATTAGAAGAAAAGGAAAAGGGAAAATCATTTACTGGAAATAATAAAAAAGAAGATAATATGAAAAATCTTGATATTAGCCATAAATATTTTGGATTGAAAAATAGTTCCAGAATACTATATCCTCATCTTTAATACCTAAACAGCAGGGAATATTTATAGATCCAACAAGAGAGGGCTACTAAATAATTGTGTCACAATTAAATACATTTTGGAAAATAACATTGAGGATATAAATCTGTATTTGTTGACATAGATCATGAGTATGCTTAAAATTATTTGAACATCCTTAATTGTCTCAGACAATTAAATGGAGAAAAAGATTACAGAAATACAGACATCATTGTATCACACTATACATATGTACTTAGAAACAGGTTATATAAAACATACCAGTGCAGTGATTATATTTGAATGATGAAAATCCATCAGAACTTTTTTATTATCTAGGCTTGCTATTGGCCTTCATTGTTTACCATGCATGTAAATTTCTTCTACAATCAGAAGAAAGGCTATATTTAATCTGGAAAAATAAGCAGAAGTCATCTTTAAAGATCTCAGATGTTTTTCCAGGAAAATAAATTATATTTCAAATATGTTAGCCCCAAGGTTTTGTTTGATGAAGGCATAATTTTTTTTAGAAAGTTTCATTTTGTTGCCATGTACTTTCTAAAGCTTTCATCCAAAAGCTTCCCTAGCCCTGATACTAGCTCTTAATAATATACTTTTGCATTCTTTCTACAGCTATCGAAGTTAAATTCAGAGTCTTAAACTTTCCTAAGACTCATTCATCACATTAGTAAGTAAAATTGGAGTAGGCCTTCCTTTCCCAAATGAAAATTAAAGCCATCTGCTAATTCTGCAACATACTTCACCTACAAGTTTCACAAAATCTTGTTGTAACTTGAGTAAAGACAAGAACAGAGGCAGACCCAGCCCCAGACCTGCTTTAATCTTTGGTTAGGACCATGCGGCGAGGACCATGACATCAGCAGCAGAATGTCTTTCTGCACAGAGGGCTTCTTCAAAAAATAAATTGTCTTGTTCATCTCTGAATTTCGTTGCAGTTTCATAATGGTTAGCAAATGAGCTGGGTTGCTTTGGTGGGTCAGAGGAAGACTGTTAAATCACCGTTTTATCTTTCTTTTTGCCACAAATTTTCTGCTGAGCCCTAAGGGCCAAATTTAGAAATGCAGATAAACCAGATGTGCTCCTAAAATTGAATGCATACCTGTGCTGCTTACCAAACGGACCCCAAAGCTCCCTACTGCACAGCGCTTGGAGCTGCTCGGCTGCCTGTGCGGCCTCAGCAGGCGCTTTCCGCCCCGTGCCCTGCAGAGCCGGCAGCCCCAGCTCGGTGTGGGTGATGAGGTCTTTGCAGACTAAGCGCAAGTCGAATTATGTCAGCTTCAAATGAAATCATAACACAAAAGCAAAACATTCATAAATTGATAGAAATTACAGAGTATCAAATGAGATACAAGAATTTTATCTCCTCATTTGTATATTCTTGTCTCTGTCTATAAACATATGTTTGCACATGCTGTGTATTGATAGATTAACATATAAAATTACAACATTGCATTTGGAACACTGTAGTTAAGGTTGTCTTCACATTTATATCTCTGAAGTTTTATGTCTGAACCATAAACACCTTCTTTGGCTGAAACTTGGCAGATAGTGCAAAACTAGAAGTGTTTTCATTTTTTTCCTAAACATGGGGGGTGAATCATAGAAATATTTTTTTAAAAACACTAATTTTTGTTAACACAATAAAACTTTTCAGTTTTCCAAGCAGAAAGTGATCAGGACTTTCATTTCTGTTTTTACTTTTGCAGTTTAGTACATTAGTGAAAATGCTTTAATAAAAGGTAACTTTAAAAAGCACTTTATGATTATTTGATTTGTGAAAAGTCATAAATTACGTTTCACACTAAAATCTTAAAAAAATCTAGAAATAAGAAATCAACTTGACTTTTGATGCTCTGATTCAGTACTGCATGTAACATGACTGAAGATGAAATTATTTTCTAAATGATGCTGACAAAATAATTATGATGACTATTAAGGCATATAATCACAATTAAAATTTTTGAAATATTATTTTGAAGACAATGAATCAGTTGATTATGTTTAGCATGTTAAGAGGGTATTAAAATTTTAAAATTATTTTGTTTTGAAATAAAAATTTAGATATACCAATTAAAAAAATAAAACTTCAAGAATCAACTTTACTTATCAGTTGGATGATTTTCATGTATTATTAAAATTCTTATTATTTTCTGGTGGTTCTAGACACTATTAATGTTAAGCACATTGGTTTTTATGTAGATTCTATTTTCATTCATCAGAAAAATGTTTAGAAAATTAAATCTCTAAAACAACAATGAATTAAATACAAGGCACATTTTTTTAGGTCATGTGTTTGTTTAAGTAAAGAATATCTTGGGCCAGAGATTTAGCTCAGTGGTGCCGGCACCTGCCTCGCAAGTGCAAGGCCCTGAGTTCCATCCCCGGTAACCACATACAGTGTTGGGTTTGGTGACTCACACCCACCAGCCATCAATACCACATACCACAGTGCCAGGTGTAATGGCTCACGCCTGTAATTCCAGCTCTTGGGAGGCAGAGAGGCAGGAGGATTGCTGAGTTCGAGGCTTGCCTGGGCTACATAGTGAGCTCAGGGCCAGCCTGAACTACAAACTGAGACCATGTCTCAAAAGAAAAAGAATATCTTTAAGTTAGTTTGCAATACTTGTCAGTCATTCTTGAGCTATCTTCTAATTTACCATATATATATAATATATATAAACGTATTATATATAATATAGATGTGTATATAAAAATGTATATATACATACATACATATATACAGACATATGATATATACACACATATATAATTTATTAATATACATGTATATATACTATAGATATGTATGTTTGTGCACATGTGCAAACATGTGCGTGTATGTATTACTCTTCAAAAGCTGTCTGCTGTTCCCCCAGCTTCAGTGCACACAGTACCTTGGGAGCCTCACAGTTGCGTGGGCCCTGTGGCCCAATGCTGCTGGTGGTCACCGTTCAGTCGGCCTCGCATCCTTTGCCACTCGCTCTGTTAAACCCTGGGACTCGGACTTGCTTCTGAGCTTGGCAGCAAACGCTTCAAGTCAGCCTCCCCGTGGAAGGAGCATGTCGCGGGTACTCAGCTTTCCAGAGAGCTGCACCAAGACAACTAACAATACTATCACAGGCACAAAGCTGGTTCTCTTTGGAAGGACAGAGGGACGCCTTAGATCCAACACACACCGGACATGCTACTGTTTTTAGGACACAAACATTCCTCTTTTCTTCTCTCAAAGTAGCACTTTAGAGACACAAATGACTTCAAAATCAGTATCTTCATATCCTCAAGTCATCTGCAGGAAAACAAGATGGTTTCTGGAATATTTGTGCCTCTATTTAGAGCAAGTGGGGATTTGGGGGCAAATAAGAATTTCTTTAACAAAGAGAACAGCCTCTGTTTGTCTTGTTCATCTTGAATTATAGAAAATGAAAAATTTTATTCATTATTTTTAACCTTTCCTTCCACACATATGAGATAAACAGATTTCTGAAAGATAGTGGTTTTCTCAGAAAAGAGTAATTTATGCAGATACAGCTTGGAGTAATAGAGCACTACGCTAATTACTAAGAACTCCTGCAGTGGTGCTCAGAACACATATAACATGGTCTCACATGGTTCTTAGCATGAGAGGCCACCTGTGATAGTTAAATCAATGTGGGTGGGGAAGAATAAATGCACACGTGAATAAATGCACACACGTTGTGTGTGTGTGTGCTTATTCCAGGACAGCCAGGTTGGTGTGACAAGTGATCTATATAACATCTAGATTGTCAAACCGTGTTCATCTAGGTGGGTCCATGAAAGTGTTTATAGAAGAGATCAATTTCAGTCAGACCGAGTAAAGAAAATCCACCCTCACCAGCACACTATCTAATCTACTGGGCTCGGGGATGGAATAGAAAGTGACTCTACTTCCTTGGGGCAGGATATCTGTCTTCTTGGTTCCTCAGACACTAGAGTTCTTGGGCTCCAGGACTAACGCTGGCCCTCTCCTTGGTTTTCAGGTGATCTGACTCATTCTGAGTCACAACACCATCTTTCCTAGCTTGCTGGCAGATGACAAATCAGGTGACTTCTTGGGTTCTGATCACCTGAGCCTGATCCCACGACAGAACTATTATTGTCTGTCTCTCTCTCATCTATTTCTATCATCTCTTTATCCCTCTGTCTCCCATTGGTTCTGTTCCTCTAGTGAATCCTGACACATTTGGTCACTGCATGGAATAATAAAGTAGAGAGAACTGTATCTGCATAACTTCTGGATTACCTATCCATTATTGGGTGCGGTTAGAACTTAAATTCACTGGACTTTTGTTGATGAGTACTTTATTCACAAAAGTGATTGAGACCTATTTTTTGTCGAGGTGTTGTAGGGTCATTAGTGCTAAGTACTTGTTTTGTACTGGATGCCTGTGACGTCACATTCTTCCTGTCATGGAGATGCTACCGGGAAGTAGTCCGTTATCTTTGTAGTCTTTGAGCTATCAGACAGCCGCCCACGCCTTGTATTTGGGAACAGAGGTTGAACAGTAGGAACATGGCTCTCAGTTCTCACCCAACTGTACTGGGGAACACACCACGGGCTTGTCCGCCTTGCTGAGGAGTTTGCAGTGATTTACACCTGGTCACAGTTTTTCTGCTCCCTCCCACTTCCAACTTAGTGCACGGATTGCAACACACCAAGCTTCTTAAAATTTTATATATTACTTAGCATACTACATGCACTTTCATATGTTGCACATTTTTATATATATTTACTACTACTCAGTATATAAATGTATACTCTATGTGACATCCATATTTAAAATATTTCCCCACTTGTCATGTCACAGTATCACATATGGACAAATCCAAAGCTTTAAGGCATGTTGTTCACCTGAACCGTGACATTCAGTGCAGTCTTCTCCCCTGGTCCAGACTCTGTCTTCCTCTTGCAGGCATCTTCTACTGCTAGCAAATGAGTGGAGTTCCACCTCCCACTTCTTGATTTGCAAGTGATATTTGCTAGACTAGTGAAAAAGTTTCTGGATTTCTCAGCCCATCTGTGCCCACACAGAGAAGTGGCCCACAATCGCTCCTAAGCAGTGGCCCATTATTTTAGAGGGTATTCATCACATTCTTCACCAAAAAATCTGAAATGGGGGCTGGAGATTTAGCTCAGTGGTTCCGGCGCCTGCCTTGCAAGCACAAGGTCCTGAGTTCAATCCCTGGTAACCACACACAATGTTGGGCATGGTGACTCACGCCCACCAGCCATCAACACCACATACCACAGTGCCGGGCGTGGTGGCTCACGCCTGTCATCCCAGCACTCGGGAGGCAGAGACAGAAGGATTGCTGAGTTCAAGGCTTGCCTGGGCTCCATAGTGAGCTGAGGGCCAGCCTGAACTACAAAGTGAGACCCTGTCTCAAAAAAAAAACTGAAATGGCCAGAAAAAATTAAATGTGGCTCCCAACTCTGCCTAGTAGTGCTTGTATTAACTGTATAGCTACACAACAGTCTAGGTGATTTGAAAGACTCCTGGTTATACTCAGTGCCTGAACAAGAGCTGAGTTGGAAGCGAACTCCACAAGCCCCGGGAGAGGGGAGGCTCTCTCTTGATCGCTTCCGCAGGCTCCTCCTTCCCCAGAACCACAAAAGAGGTGCTCGGCTCCGCTGGCCAGTCCGATAGAGCAAAGAGAAACATGGTTTTGAGGGAACTTTCGATGCCTCATAATAAATCTAGATGTGCTTAAAAAAAATCCCTGAGGAGTTTAAAAAAAGTCTGGATGTGTTTTCTCAAATAACTATTTAAAGCATATTAGAGTTTTTTAATTGCACCGGGGACTTTTCAAAGCATATCAGGACAAAACAGTAGAGTATAGGCCCCAATATGCTAATTAATAGATAGCTAGACCTCTGAAATAAACCTGCAACACTCCATTAATCAGGCAGTAATTGAATTGGCACAGTGCTTTTGTGCAAACTACATGATAATTGAAAAACCAAACCTGGAAGCCGTGAGAGGAAGGTGGTCTGCGCGGCGTGGAGCAGGGCGTCCTGTCTGCACTTGTCAGTGGGCGCCGCCGCCTGTCAGGGGGCTTCGCGCGGAGACAGCCAGCTACGGCGAGGCCAGAGCGCGCTTCGCCTGAGCGATGGTCTTTTAGGCGTGTGACATCCAGGGGCCACAAACATCAAGCCACGCAAACACAAGGAATGGCTGATCCGCTTCTTCTTGCTACCTAAAGACATCTGCCAATTAATGTGATTATAAAATAATAGCAAGGACCAGATGTTTCATTTGCTAATTTTATATCTGACTGTTTGAAAAGAAACTACCTGGGGATTTCACTGGCAAATAGTACTTTGCTTACGAAAAAGGAAACAATGCATGCGTTTTTTACGCATAGCTGAGGAAGGATAATTCTAGATATGGGTTGCCGATAGGAAGAGTGCGGTGAGGAGACTGATTGCTTCCAAATGAAGAGAAGAAAAGTAGCATATTGCTTCACTGAAAAGGCGGCTGGAATCCAAGCTGTGCCCGTCTCACTCTGAGGATGGGGGAGGGGTGTTTGGATCAAGCCAGGGCGAGCCCGAGCTCCCGGGGGAGCACAGAAGGTAAACTCCTTCGGAGACTTGAAGGTCTTTTCCTAGACTTACTGGCCGTTCAACTACAACAAATGCTGGGTATGAAATGAGGTCATAGTGACAGTGAGGATACAGAGAGAAATACTTGCAGAAATGGGGGGGGGGATTAAGAAACATATTAATTTACTACGTATTTAACATACATTCTAATTTGTTATTTTTTTCCCCATGGAAGATGAGTGAAGACCTAAATACACCTGCAATCAATGTTTATTACTCTAATTTCTTTTTTGTAATTTTATTTATTTATTTATTTATTTATTTTTGAGACAGTATCTTATCATGTAGTTTTGACTGGCCATATATTCACTGTGTAGCTCATGCTGGCCTCAAACTCCTGGTAATCCTCCTGCCTCAGCCTCAGGAGTGCTAGGATGACTGCACTACCATGGCTGAGGTACCGCAAGTTCTCATCTGAAGCAGATGCTTTTTTTATATGGTGTGTGCATGTTAGTCCTTACCCTGTCCCTGTAGAGAGGATGTCTCTAGATGACATTTTTTTTTTGCTACCAAATATCCAATAAAATCTGACCCATCTCCTATGTGGTACAGGGGATTAAAGTCAGGGCCTTCAAAATGAGCTCCATCCCAGCCCTTTTCAAGTTTGGTTTACTTTTGACATAAGGTTTCCCTAATTCATCTAGCCCAGCCTTGAACTCACAATCATCCTGCCTTTACCTCCCAAGAGTTCTGGGCTTACAGGTGTGTGCCCCTCCACCGGCCCTGACATTTAATTAAGAAAATACTTGAACTTGAGAGCTAGATATGCCCTTGACTAAGCCTGTGATGCTTCACCTATCTATCCAAAGGGGAATTTCCATTAGAGTTTTTAATATTTCTTGAATTTAAGTTCTGTTTCAGAAAACTTAGCTTACTTTACAACTTTTTAATCTTACCAAATAATGTATCCAGCATGATTTAAACAAATACTCTAACAAAGATATATGGAAAATGGCTTTGTTTTAACCCTCCAGCCTCTGAGAAGATGAACGAGCTACCTGAGGCCATACATGGAAAGATACTCAAGGATGTGGGTCAGCATGGGCTCTGGGCCCGCAGGTGGACTTGGCCTCTGGAGTGGACTCTTGGGTGCCCGAGCACCTGCTCATGCCCAGTGCCTCTCCTTTCAAAACTGAGCTGTTATCAACTATTTGCAATTCGTCTGACTTTCCATTTAGTGAGATCTGAATATGGGACAGTGTCCACTGGTGGCCGATCATCAAAGCAAAGGACTATCCGTGGAATCAGTTGAAGTCTGAACTTGGTAAAAGAAAACAAAACAGACAACTCGCTGGATTCTTGTCTGACTTGAGGCTCCCTGTCAGTCCCAAGTGCTTGGTTTTACTTCTCTGATGCATGAACTTCTATTGCGGTCTTTGTGACCCTGTGCTAGTGACCTTGACTTAATTCATTTTGTCTTTTGTATTTGTGTAGGCTGTGTCACAGCACACACCGCAGGTCCTTTCCTTGCTCCTAGATGCTGAGGTTAGCTCAGGGGACCTCCACAACCCTTCCCATCAGGCCTTAGGCCTCAGGCACCACGAGGCCAAGCTTCCCCTGCTCTTAGCTTGCCTTTCATCTTAATATATGGACTTGGAAGAGACTTGGAATCATTTTCAAAACATTGGTTCTTTCTGGCTACACTCATCTTATGTTTCTTTTTATATCTTACATTCAAGACTTCCAGCTTTATCTCCAAAACATAACTCTTATTTTCTTGCTTCTTACCATCTGCTGGGGCCCGGCATCCGCCATTTCACGGTTGCTTCCTTGGTAGCCCAGCATGGTCTGCGTTTCCACACTTGCCACCCCAGGCCCTGCACAAACACACCCTCCAGATGGCTCTTTCCAACACGTGCTCGGCTGTCACTCCCCCGTCCATGGAAAAACCTACCAGTTTCTTCCTCTCGTGTTTGGAAAAAAATTCAAACTCTTGATAGCAATCAAAAAGGCATGAAGTCCCGCCTGTGTGTCTTATGCCCCGTGTCCTTCAGTCGGTCTTGAAGTCCTTCCCACGTTCTCAGTAACCTCAGTCAGCTCTCTGCTTCCTCAGATACGATGTGTCTGTTGTGTCTGTGGATCTTGTCAGAGGCCTCCTTCCCTAGCTGTTGCGTGGATGATTCCCTAACCTTCTACCCTCAAGTTTACCGATCAGACCGCCATGATCATGCCCTGCCCACATAGGCTGCACCCTCCATGTCAGTCTCCACAAGCATCTTGGTTCATCCTCTGCCTTTGTCTTTGCTGGTCTCTCACTATGAGGATGTGTGCTTCTTTGAGACAGGGGCTTTGGTTGCCCTTTTCCCTGCCACACAAGCAAGGACTAGGACAATGCTCAATAAATGCTCACGAAATGGGTTTTTATAAATGTTTCTACTAAGAGCATATGCTTGAGTCTGTACAACTGTTGAGGAGCTACTAGCCCAGTGGTAGACACAAACTGAAAGCCTGAGTCTTTTCCAAGTGTTTTCAGAAACAGAGAAATCAATAACCATCAAAAAAATTACCATTTCCTTTTCTAACACAAGTTAATGTTAATCTCACTTGACTCCATGGGAACCGATATATAGGGAAATGAATCTATTTCAGAGTAAGAATAAACGAAAAATAAAGAAACTTCTAGTTCAGGGGCTGCCAAACTTTTCCATAAAGGGGAAGAAAGTAGTAAATATTTAAGGCTTTGCAAGTTCCATGGTCTCTGTTGCAACCACACAGCTCTGGTGTTGTCGTGTAAGAAATCACACGGATAAAGCCACACAGAGGGTGGAGCTGTGTGCTATCGAAACTTTACTGATTTACACGGAGTGTGGATTTCATGCAATTTTCACCTGGCACAAAATGTGAATTTTGTTTTGTTACTTTTTCAATCATTTGAAATGTAAAAGCACCCTTAGCACATGAGCCGTACAAAAATGGCCCCGGCTGCATCTGTCCCACAGGCGATAGTTTGCCAACTTTTTTTTCTTTGCCTTAATGAGAATCAAGAGTCGCCTAAACTTAGAGGTTCTAGGAAATTCTCCCTCTGTGAGAGAGTCTAGAAATCCTGAAAGCATTTGCATCTTTGTTCCTTACTAAAATCCTCTTTGGGTGTCAATGTCATCAATTTTAGGATGGCTGTAACGATTTTATATTTTGAGAACCCAGGAAATTGCTCCCTTTGAGTAGTGAAAGAAGTGCCTCGTGATGTCATAGCTCTTCCAGTGGGCAGCTCCCATTTCCTCAAAGTTATTTTCACGAGTTGATGTTAACCTGCGTGCAACCTGCATCCTGCCGTGTTACGCTACTCTTCACTACCCTCGACAGGCCCTGGTGTCTACCATCCCAGCAAGGGGCTGTGGCCTTAAAGTGGAGAAAAGATAGGTAATATTTCTTTCATGCCCTTGGAATTCTAAAGAGAAACCATTTTCTCTTTAAAGTTAATTATAAAAATTTTAATTATAAAAATTGTATAGGACACTGGCAATGGTTGTTTCTTGTGTTTCTGCTGTACGTATCAGACAGGTGCCACTTACCTCTTTTGTTCTGGAAGAGAGTTTATCCCCAGGCTTTCTGAATGGGCTACTTGAAGTAGGTGTGTGTGTGTCTGTGTGTCCACAGGCGCTCATGCATTCCATGTGTTAAAAGTGTGTTCTCTGTTGTGTAGCACTACTGGAAGGTGATGGAACCTCTCGGAGATGGATGTGGGAGGGAGGAAGTTAGATCACTAGGGTGTGACTTAGACCACAGCCTCTTCCCTGGTCACGTCAGGGAGATGTGTCCTGGGTCCCATCCCTTCCTCTTGAATCTGCTCCCTGGCTGCCAGGAGGCCAGCAGGCTCCTTTGCCGCCCACCCTTGCCAATGGTGGACATTGCCATCACAGGCCGAAAGCGACAGAGCCAAAGGCCTTGCTCTGGAGCCATGAGACAAAACAATCCTTTCCCCTCATTACATGGACAATGTCCTGACCTTTGTCAGAATAATGGCAGCAAGCTAGCCAGCCCACACGCGTGCTCTGGATTCTACCCACCTCCATCCTCTTCTCTCTCTTGAAGAAC
>PVIC010001530.1:58973-90098 GCA_004025085.1 Thryonomys swinderianus
AGCCAAGCTTTACACTTCTCAAACAACCTTCACATCTGCTCAAGACACCTCTCCTGCATCTCCTTTATCTCTGCATATCATCTCATTTGCAATAGAAAACACTGCTTTATCTTTATCTCCTTCTCCTCCTCCTCCTCCTCCTCCTCCTTTTTTTTTTTTTTTTTTTTTTTTGGATATAGGGTCTCACTTTGTAGTACAGTCTGGCCCTGAACTCACTATGTAGCCCAGGCAAGCCTCAAACTCAGCAAACCTCCTGCCTCTGCCTCCCAAGTGCTGTGATGACAGGCATGAGCCACCACGCCCGGCACTGTGGTATGTGGTACTGATTGCTGGTGGGCGTGAGTCACCATGACTGGTGTTGTTATATGTGGTTACCAGGAATCTAACCAGGGACTTTGTGCTTGTGAGGCAAGTGCCAGAACCACTGAGCTAAATCTCTGGCCCTATCCTTTACTTTTAAAATGATAGGCTATTTGTTTGTAGAAAAATGCAGATATGAATTGAAGGTACCCAGTTTCTTTGGTATCTCCTGCATTGTATGAAACAGAAATTAGAGTTCTGTTTCCGTTATTTGGAAAGTGTGTGGGGTGAGTGACCCTTTAGGGTGAAGGCCAGAGTCTGTTCTTTAGACCAGAATAATGTAACCGTGCTTAACAGATACAATGGCAAAGCAGCTCTATTGTTTTCAAGTACTTTTTACCCTGTCTAACTTCAGCTTACTTCAAAGATATTTGGAAGGCATCACAGTCCCTTTTTCTACTGAAGCCCCCTTAAAATCACAGTAAAATTAGTAGAAATCTGGAGTTTTGTATCCTGTGCTTAGAGAAAAGGAAAATACTCATTGAGTGGTCCTGTGCCATCCAGTCAAGGCTTCAGGGGTGAATGTGCCGATGAACATTTTGAAAACACAAATCAAAGGCTGAATTGCTTTAGCGCCAGGACCTAAACTACATCAGGCCACGTGAAGGAAGCTTGGACAGGGAATGACTAGTTCTGGCACACACCGCCTCAAAAGACACCTCCATTCTTTAAACCAAAACACAAAGAAACCTATCTAGTACTTTCCAGCAAACAGTTTAATCCTATTAGACATTTGCAGGCTTTCTCCAGTACAAAGAAACTCTATACCTACTTAGAGTTGGCCTGTTCAAAAAATTCAGTAACACATTGGGGAATGTTTTCTTGAGCTATCTTGTTTCTTCTAATCATTGTTCCCCATTCACTGGAGAATTTCACATTATTTAGCAACACATGGATGAAACGTTTCTTCAGTAATCATATCTGAACAAAGTAATCGTTCTCTCGTTTGCCAATTATTCTTCAGAATCAAATGGAAAGGACAGATTTGCTAAGACAATTTACTTTAATAAAGCCCCTGGAATCAGATCTCACATTTTTCATGTTCAAATGGTGTAATTTGAAGATTATAGTGTAGGTAACAAAGGTGGCGGCCTTTTCTTCCAGTGTGCCAAAACACATAATGTCAGGAAGACCAGCTAGAGATGGAGAAAGCAGCAAGTTTGCGGAAAGGGGAAGATAAAAGAACGGGGTTATCAGATCATCCCTTAATCTACTGAGCTTGCAGAAGCTTTATTTTTTGCTTCTTTCCTACTTTCTAAAAGTTGTAGTGAGAGATGCGGGTGGGGATGTGTCCCCAAGTACTTTCTACAGGAGTCCAGCATAAGGTTTGGGAAAAGGAAATTATCTCCAAAGTCATCTTAGTTCACTCTGGCAGTTATAACCAACACTGTGAGTGGAAGAAGCTTTTGCTGCAGTGAGGGCTGCAGGGTCCTGGAGGCCTACACGTGTTAGGGAGGACATTCTGGATTCCACGGTGACCACCTTCTCACTATGTTCCCACATGGCAGCTCAGACTCGCTTTCTGGGCTGATGCTCTTGGGAGTAGCTTTGAACTCTTAGGAAGTCAGGCCTCGTCTGGAGTCCTTAGGCCACTGGGCTGCATGGAAAGGGATGGTGGGACTCCATTCATCTCCTGTCCTGCTGCTCTGGCTCAGAATAAATCCATTTATGTCAGCTAGTGGCCCCACCATTACCATCTGCCACATTCTTCAGAAGCCAAACCCATGGGCCACCTGGTTTTGGGTTTGAGTTTTCAAACGATGTACTAAGTAAACCCTTTTCTCTCTAACTTAACTGCATTGGTAACACAGAGCTGGCTAGTGAAAGGGCAGAGAACTCTCTGGCACCTCTTATAAAGTCACTTCCACCACTCATCAGGCTCCACTGCATGACCTAATCACCCCCAAGGGGACCACATCTTAATACCATGCCTTAGAGGTTGGAATTTCAACACACAAATTTTGGGAAGAGGTAGACACTCCTCTTGCAGCAGTTAGTGACCTCTTGCTCTCTGAAAGCTATCTCTCAGTCCTGAGAACAACAGAGAGTTCAGAGCTGTTTGAGCTTGATTTTTCTCCACTGAATCCCACAGGGTTGTTGTATTCTGGGGTTCTGAGGTGGTCCACGCTGATACCAGTGTTTTCACATAACTGCTGTTCTATTTCTTTTGGTGACTGACTTTCTGGGAGTCCCTTTGGAGATTCCATCTTGCAGGGTTTTTTAACTTTTGGCTTTAAACATCAGAATATCATCCTCATTCTAGGGTTTCTGCCATGATTCAGTGGAGTGTCAAATCTTTGGAGGTAGGTACCTAATGCAACAAAAACCTTTTTTTTTTTTTTTTTTTGCTTTTTGGAGACAGGGTCTCGCTCTGTAGTTCAGGCTGGCCCTGAGCTCACTA
The DNA here is from genome assembly GCA_004025085.1 of Thryonomys swinderianus. NCBI lineage: Eukaryota > Metazoa > Chordata > Mammalia > Rodentia > Thryonomyidae > Thryonomys > Thryonomys swinderianus. The sequence continues at coordinate 61,735 of PVIC010001530.1, forward strand.
TGGTGCCTAGGCAAGCCGCTGTGAACTCAGCAATCCTCCTGTCTCTGCCTCCCAAGTGCTGGGATGACAGGCATGAGCCACCACGTCCGGCATTGTGGTATGTGGTGTTGATTGTTGGTGGGCGTGTCTCCAAGCCCAGCATTAAATGTGGTTGCCGGGGATCGAACTCAGGTCCTTGCACTTGTGAGGCAGGCGCAGGAACCACTGAGCTAACCCTCCGGCCCTGCAACAGAAACCTTTAAGCAAAGTCTGGGAAGAGAAATTGTAAGCACTGGGCCCATTCATCAAAATAATGTCTAATTCACTAAGAAACCAAATGCTGCATTGAAAGCTCATGTTTTAGGCTATTTTCTCTGCAGAAGTGTGGGTCTAGACACTTGGGCTTGAGGTTTATTTTCTTTGAACTCTGAGGAAAATAGGTCCCTAGCATGATACCTCTGTGATTCTCTGTGGCTGCCAGAATGCCACTTTGCATGTTTTATAAAAAAGCAAATACGAGTAGGTCTGCCCCAATCACAGCCCCTCGGTTGGAGCAGTCGCTTCAGTTTACACTTTACCTGCCACAACCAGAAAAGACACAAGCACCACACAATCATCTCAGTGTGCAACGCTTTGCATAATTATTTAAATGATCTCATATCCCCAGGCTGCTCTTTCCATTATCAATGGGGTGATGTTGACTTCTAATAACTTTTGTGAAAAAGTTTCTGGTCCAGGCCGTTAAACACCACAACTGAATCTCACACTGAAGTTGTTAATGACTGTCGCCAGGTCTGGCCAGGTGGACTTGGTGTGGCAGCTGTCACTGCAGCAGGACACATTTTTTATAATAGTTTTATGATTCACCCCTAGAGATGAAGATGTGGACACCTGATACCAGCCTGTGATTTTCTCCCTGTAATTTTCCGAATGGGAAGGGCCAAATAACAGCCTCCTGGTCTAACAGGTCTTATGCCAACTGTCACGTAAATGACATCGGCGGGAATTGAAAAACATACTCATTTTCCCCCACAGGCTGATCATTTCCATTTGCTAAGCCAGTCGACTGGGTGGGGGTTGGGGCTGGGTTACAGTTTCTCTCCCCATGTCACTCTGTGTATCTGCGAGGGGGTTTCCAGTGTCGCATCAGCTGTATCTTGGCCAGTTTCATGAGGCACAAAAATATCTCTTCAGTAGTATCCTGGGGATGTGAGGCTCTCCTTAAAATCAGGTATATTCTGCAAAACATTCAGCTTGTACCTATGGACCATTTACATGCAAGTAAGAGTGATCTGCACAAGGGAAGTTTTATGTACATAAAACCAGAGTGTGTACAATGTATGTACAGAAGGGAAGCATGGGTGCTATCACCAGTAGTGCCAGGCTCCGTGGACCCTCAGCCAGGGCATGGGCCGCAGGGGAGGGAGAGGAGTGCTGTTGTCCCCCCAATGAAAGAGAAAGAGCCGGTCTATGAGCATTTGTTCCCTAGAGGCCAACTCTGTGCTCAAAAGCAAAGCCTTCTGGCTCTCCCGTCAGCAGTGACGTCCTAGGCGAGACTCCCCGGCCGCTCAGCACAGCTGGAAGCAACGGCGATGAAATCAATGCGAGTGATGAAAAGCACCGCCGTGGGGGCCGCGGGGACCTGCTTTCTGGTGCTGAGGAAAGGAGCATGTGTTTGGGGGAGGTAAGGATGGAAGCTTATTAACAAACAGAACCAACAAAAAACTGGAGGATATCCGAGAAAAATACTGAATTTTAGTAGGATAGGTTCAGTATCGTTTATCCAAAATGATGAGGCACTAGAAGAGTTCCAGATTTTTTTTTTTTCATTTTGGAATGTTCGCATCTGCATAATGAGATATCTTGAAACCCAAGTCTGAACACAAAACTAACTTGTCTTGTGCACACTTTGTACTCACGCAGTGAAGGTCATTTTATGCAACACTGTGACTGCATCGTGTCAGAAGTCGGGTGCGCAGCTTCCAGCCCTGACGTCATGCTGGCGCTCAGGATGTTCTGGACTTGAGAGCACGGGGTCTGCCTGGTGTCTGGACCAGGGCTGCTCCATCCATGCTAGAGATGATGTGATGTGGAGGTCACAGAGAAGACAACAGGCCCACCAGCAACACTTCCGCTGTTTATTGTTCTTAAAGGGAAAGTACTAAGAAGTAATGTTAGTAGCTAACGGCTTCCCAAAATGTAACGGCTCCTTTAATGAGAGCGGTGGTAAAATACGGGGTATTCGAGGGTAATTGATACTTTATTTAGAAAAATATAATTAAAGATAGTATGATATGAAGTTGATTTCTGCTTGAAAAACTCTAAGGAATTTGTGAAGCTCAGGAATAATGAAATTATTAACCAGTGATGTAACTTTATGAGGAGCCGGTGACACAGCGAAGGGCACATGGTGGTGGCCGGCACGCCAGGCCCACTGCCCTGCAGTCAGAGTAGTACCGGTTCACCAGCTCTCCTTCCTGGGAAGCCAGGGATATGCTGGAAAGAACTGGAGTTCCCAAGTGGGGAAGGTGAGGCCATGTTCTCCTGAGACCTAGGCGTGGCACTTAGCCACCTCGAATTCCAGTGGTACATTCAGCAAACAGCAGGGCAAGAATAAAGCATTACACAGTGGCCGGGCGGGCTAAATTCTGTAACATTTACATTGATCTATGTTGCTACTTCTCTTTGGAGCAGGATCAGCGTGCAGAGGAGAGCTGACCTTTCTCCAGTTAGACTTCAGATCATTGATCTTAAGTGAGTTTCTCAGCTTTCAGATTACTTTGGATATTAAGTCACTGACTTGAAACTTTCACCTGAATAAAGAGACTGCTCTGACCTTTCCTGTTTGGAGTAGTGGCAGAAGGCTTATGAGTCTGCCGGCCTGGCCCTGCAGCGGCACCCAAATGGACCTGGATGAAATCCAGACTGGTTGTGAGACATTATCACGAGCCTTGAGGCCCAGAGGCCCAACTCTACAGCCCACAGTGCCAGGCTGAGCTGGGCCGCAGAAACCTTGACTGACTGGAAGAGGTGCTAGTTCCCTCAAGAAGACCCTCCTTACTCTTCTTTCCTGGAGAAAGAGCTATTCTGAGGCATGAGGAAGAGATTGTGTGAGGGAAAAGGGAAGAGGTGGATTTAAGGCTTTGGCTTCGATGCTCTCTTTCCTGTGAGTTAACAGCGCTTCCTCACTCATCTCACACAGACCAATGATCTCTGTGTGAGACACCTAGGAAGGGCCAGGGCAGCTGTTTAGAAGGTGCTACACAGCACAGTCTCCTCAGGAGATGCAGGTCTGGCCTATATCTCCCATGCCTCCCTAAGCTTGACCTGGCCCAAGTTCCAAAGCCTCTTGGGTAGAGTACTAGAATGACAGGTTGAGCCTATCTGCTCCTGGGCTGGTCAAACCCTGAGGTGCAGCATACAGGACATCTTGCTCTTTTGGCGTGCTGCTTCCCAGTCCACCACACACCCTTCTGGTTGTCCCTGTCCTGACAAGGACAGGGCATGCTGGGAAATCTCACGGGATCTCCTGTTCACCAGGGAACAGAGAACGAACCTTTCCTTCCTGCATGTGTCTTTCTTCTTGCCTAGTGCGTGAGCCAAGTCTGTCCCTCTTCTGCTTTGAAAAAGGTCTCTGTCTACAGTAGAAACTGCCTCTGAGACTGTCACATCCGGGCAGGTGCTTCTGGCTGTCCAGTGGTCATAACTTGGCAGATGTGACTGATTCTGTCACCTCCTAGGAAACTTCAGAAAACAGAGACCAACTTGCTTTCTGAGAGTTTCCATTTCTATGCTTTTATTAAACACCTGAGCTTGCACATTGTTGTGCCCACTTTTTCATTGGCACCCTGAGCATATCGATCATGTTTTGGCTCTTTAAGTGGCACTTTCGCTTTTTGTCATGCCTGAACATGTTCTGTTGGAAGCCAGAAAGCATCTGTAGGGAGTAGGGAGCAAGGTTTAGATCAGGTTCTGTGTTATCTGGCTCAGAGATGGGCTGTTTTCTTCATTTGCAGCCGATGTGATGGCAGAAGCTAAAATTTCCCCTGATGTCCTCCTTTCTGTCTTCTTGGCTGTCTTCAGCATTCCTGAGGACTCCTTCATGCATGGCTCTGAGGCCCCAGCTCTCCCGCTTCGTCCCCAGCTGTCAGAGAGGAGCCCTACCATGTAGCAAAGCACATGGAGGCTGATGTGTCCTATAGCCAGGCCCACGGCATCTTCAGGGACTCCGAGCCAACTGTGTTGCTTCCCCCATGATGTAATCTACATGAGGCTTGTGTTGGCCATTTTCCTTCCCGACATCCAAGGTTAGAGGGAATGGGATTGATTGTCGGATATTGGCTTCCAACACTGGGTAATTCTGTGCTGATTTGGCTGAGGTAAAATTGTTTTCCTTGAGGGGAAACCTTTGTTAAGAAGAGAAGCTCTGAGAATCTATCACATGCTTATTTTCCCCTTCTTTCTCTCAGGAAGGGTTTCCCTACAATTTTCATGGTGAGAACCCAAGGGGCTTCCTGTCAGGGCCTGGCAGCCCCCACAGTTTCATCTGTCAGGCTAGTCGGCACTCGGCGCCCAACAATTAGCCTGTGCTCTGTCAGTGTTCCAACATGGCTTCTGCTGCCAAAACTCTGATTCTGTGTCCACCTGTCTGTTCAAGTCACAGAGTGGTGATTTGTGACCTCAGCTCTCTGAAGAGTCTAAAAATAGTACTTTTCAGTTTTCTAGGCCTTTTTCTTCTTGTGAGGACGGAAATGACAACTTCCAAGCTCTTTAATTGTTGAGCCAGAAACCAGGAATCAATGGCTTTCTCCAAATCCTGTGACCTAGTGCCAGTGTATTTATATATATATTCATATAAAATACCTGTTGTTTGGATTGGTGTGCAAAAAAAAACCTGTTTTTGTAGAAGCTAATTTCTTTTTATAAATCCTATCATTCTGAAGTAAAAAATGAAGGAGAAATCACTGGGCGTGGTGGCTCATGCCTGTAATCCCAGCACTTGGGAGACAGAGACAGGAGGATTGCTGAGTTCAAGGCTTGCCTAGGCTACATAGTGAGCTCAGGGCCAGCCTGAACTACAAAGTGAGACCCTGTCTCAAAGAAAAAAAAAAAAAAGAAAGAGAAATAGTGGAAGCATTATGCAAAGAACTATAAAAGTACAAATATATACCAAAAATCAACAATACAGCCAAAACCAAACTAAAAACAACACAAAGCAAAAAGTGTTTGTGTTACCATTTTTAAGGCATCACAATCTTTCATTCATTACTATACTCTAATCCATATAAGTAACTTATTTAGAAAATCTGTTCAAGTCAATGTGCCCAAGCAGCCTACACACAGAAGACTATGTGATGGTAATAAAAAAGGGAAAAAAACTTATGCATGTAGGGGGTGGGTAGGGGGACGGGGAAAAATGAGAATTAAGTCGTGTCATATACTGGTACATTTTCCCAATGTTGAGTGTGATCATGATGTGTATATACAATGTACCAATAAAGATTAAAAAAAACAACAAATACTAGGTTCCAGCATGGCAGAAGTGCAAGCTGGAGCAACCGTCAGGGGCCAAGTGCAGAGCCTTCTAGTCCTGGGGGTGCGACCGTGAGAGCGTGGTGGGACCCTGAGCCTTCCTTTCTCACCCTGTCACTTCCCCACTAGGAAATGAACGGCTTTGCTCATCCCTGAGCCTCTCTCAACAGTGCACTACCTTGTCAGAAGCCCAAAAGCAAAGGGGCCAATTACCGTGGACGCTAGCTTCCCAATCCATAAATCCAAATCAACCCTGCTTCCGGTAAGGAAGTGACTTCAGGTGTTTTATTACAGAAAAGGAAAGATGCCTAACACTTCAGAATTTTCTGTGAATAACAGATCTCTTTTTTTTTTTTTTTTTTGAGACAGGGTCTCGCTTTGTAGTTCAGGCTGACTCTGAGCGCGCTGTGTAGCCCAGGCAAGACTTAAACTCAGCAGTCCTCCTGCCTCTGCCTCCCAAATGCTGGGATGACAGACCTTAGCCACCATGCCTGGCTCATCTCTTCATTGTTAAGGAGAAAAAGTTGGAAAGCTCACATTTTTGGCCTATTTGCAAATTCTAAAGGAGCAGAGACCTCCCCTTAGAGAAATTCTGAGCATGATCTTGTTGTGTGTCCTCGTGCATGAAATGCTTGAGCCACCTGTTTGTCTTAACGTGAAGAAGTTTAATTCAGGACGCAGCGCTGGGGGACGCCACTGGGAGTAAGTTGCTGCTTGAACTTCTGAAGAGCTTTATAAACTATGCCTCAGGGCTCCCTTAGGGGGTGGGGGGGATGGGTGGACACTTAGCAGTCAGCTCTTACTGCTCTTTCACCAAGGGGCCTCCGGCACCCTCACCTTCCCCTTTTTCTACAGTTTGTGGGACACAACAGCATCACTGAGGGTCCCTTTTCCACACCACGGTTAGGGAGGCAGAGCATGGATTACGTGGCGCAAGAAGGAAGCCCAGCTATGATCCTGGAACTACCTGGAGTGCAAGCTGGACTGAGGGGTCTGACAGAGCATTATAAGGTAACCTACTGCTCAGGGAACACACAGAGCCGGTTTATGGGGGTCAGCTGAATCTCCTGGTGGCCAGCAATGCTTAAAATAAGTCTTCTTGGGAAAACAATAGAGCTAGAAGAAACTACCTGTTTTTCCATTTTTCCTTTGAATATTAAGTTGCTCTATCACCATCAACACATGAATGAGCCTTTTCCAGTTCCATTTTATTGACCCACTAGATTTATCTCATGTAATTGTGTTTGAACAGGAAACATGCTGAAATTGCATTTTTTCCTTTCTCTTTATTTCCTTTTTTAAAAATTATTCTGTTTCCTAGATTGTGCTTCATGAGATACTACTGGAACCTGAATTGACCCTAGTTTATGTAGCATTGTTTTCAAAAGTCATTTTCTAATTCAAGCGAAATAATATCCAGGTTCCTTGGAATTTAGTTTCATGATGTTATTTACATGTGCAGTCAATCAAATTTGTCAAGATGAGCCTCTCTTCCTGTGTTTACTCCTGGAGACTGGCACATACATCTCTGGACATTTCCTAGCTTTGGCCTGTGCTACTCTACAAGTCTGTGGTCTTTCTTTTGGAGCAGATAGAAGTGGTGCATTGCCAAAGGGCACAGTCACTTCGGATGACATAGCTTCTCTGCTCTGTACCACATTCTGTAGTCAGGTTTTCATCACTGTGACCAAATATCTGACATAGTTGCTTAACAGACGGAAGGTTTCTTTGGGATCCAAGCTTCGGTTCTGGTTGGATGGCTCCAGTGTTGGGGGCCTGAGCGTGAAGCAGAAATATCAGGATGGAAGGAGGTGACCCTCACCTCTTAGCAGCCAGGAGAAAGGAGTAGAAGGAAGAGAGGAAAGGCCAAGGATAAGATGTGCTGGTCTCAGGGTCAAGGCTGCATGGTGCACTCACGCAGCAAAGGCCTCCTCTGTGGCTGTGACTTCCAGGCAGCACATAAAGCTGCTGCCTCCTTCATGTGTTGCTCCTCTAAGGATAACAGTCTGCGGTCTGGTCACTTCCCAAAGCCATCACCTGCCTACCAGGCCTCCAAAAATCAGCCTTGGGGGCCGTGCTAGACAACTGACACCGGGATAGCTCTGAAAATAACTTGAAAAGGCACATCACTGTTTATTCCAACTAATTATATAAACTATTAGGCAAGTATGAACATCAAATAAAATCTCAAGTATAAGTATTTGATGTCATAAACACACCTTTCCATTTAAAAAAATTCATTATGGGCCGGAGGGTTAGCTCAGTGGTTCTGGCACCTGCCTTGCAAGCGCAGTGGTCCTGAGTTTGATCCCCGGTAACCACGTACAATGCTGGGCGTGGTGACTCACCCCCATCAGCAATCAATACCACATACCACAGTGCCGGGTGTGGTGGCTCAGGTCTGTAATCCCGGCACTAGGGAGGCAGAGACAGGAGGATTGCTGAGTTCCAGGCTTGCCTGGGCTACATAGTGAGCTCGGAGCCAGCCTGAACTGCAAAGCGAGACCCTGTCTCAAAAAAAAAAAAAAATTCATTATTGTTGGCTAATGAATGTTTACCTTTTCTCAATGCCTCAAAATATAAAAGTTTAATTTTTTCATTATATTATTTTTCCATTATCTATGTTTCTTAGTACATACTTGTACTGCATGATGTTAACATTCCTTATGGGGAATTGATTCATGTCTTACTTTTAAAAATTTCAGGCTATTAGGTAAAAATATGAAAATGTAGAAATACATATTTGATGACTACTGTGGGCTACAAAGAGTTCGGAGCATTTTCCTGTAACTGAGCCTCTTGCAGTCTAAAGAAATATTCTCGTCCTCATGAAGAAACTCATTGGCAGGACTGCCTTTGGGCTATGGGTTCTTCCAGGCTTGTGTCCTGCCCCCGCGGGTTATCAGGATGGCAAAAGAGATCAGAGCAATCCAGCAGAGTGGCCCCATACACGCCAGAGTGGTTATCATTTACACCAGGGGCGGGGAATGATCCAGTCGTAACCAGTTGCCCAACAGCATGGTTCCTACTTGTCCACTGGAGCGAAGGAGGGGATGAAAATTGGCTGAGTTTCCATGGATTTTCCCTGAAGGCCATCATTTAACACTGAGCAGAATAAAACAAAGGCCTAAATTCAAGCACATTAGTGTATCTGTATACCACATATACTGTCACTTCCATGTGAACGTAAGGACAACAGGGGCTCAGAATATCATACAATCAATGACTTTTACTTCCTGACTGAAAACTAAACCATGCTGCTCTGTGTTATTCCATGGGTTCTGCTTCTATGAGGTCATTCTTTTTTTAATTGCAATTTATTAGAGATATCTTTAATTGTTAAACTGGCAGTTACAGTGGGTGCAGAGACAAAATACGCATGGTCTGTCCTCGGACAACTTCAAGTTTCATTAATCAGAACAAAGATGAAGGGGAAAAAGGAGAATTAACTTGTGTCATATACCGGTACAAATTCTCAAGTGTAGTGTATTTGGGATATGTATATATAATGTACCAATAAAACGTACCAATTAAAAAAAGATATAATTAAATACACCAGATAATTTTGAGGGTGCAGAGACCACTGTGTGCAGGGCAGAGGAGGAAGCCTGACTCAAGGACAAGCCAGTTCTCTGGGCACTTTTCACAGCAAGGGTGGTACAGGATGCATATTGTAGTTTGGGTGGGCAGATAGAGAAGGGATGAAAGGGAGAAAACATTTTTTTTTTTTTTTTTTTGAGACAGGATCTCGCTTTGTAGTTCAGGCTGGCCCTGAGTTCACTATGAGGCTCAGGCAAACCTCAAACTCAGCAATCCTGCTGTCTCTGCCTCCTGAGTGCTGGGATTACAGGCGTGAGCCACCACACCCGGCACTGTGGTATGTGGTATTGATGGCTGGTGGGCGTGAGTCACCAAACCCAGCATTGTATGTGGTTACTGGGATTGAACTCAGGACCTTGCGCTAGGGAGGCAGGCGCTGGAACCACTGAGCCAAATCTCCTGCCCGAGAAAGCACTTTTTGGAGAAGGCATACCCATTTGGAGTCTTCTATAGCAAAACTAGTGGGCAACAGATAATGTGTTGCTCAGCTTTCAAAACCAGGAACACTTTTAAAAATCAGCTAAGAACTAGTGAGACTAGAAAGTTCATTTAGGTTCTTCCTTAGTAACGGAAGTGGGAGTAACAAGAGGTTATTCTAGTACAGAAGAGACCGCCCAGGCTTTTTGCCACATGAGTATTGTCTGGGAAATAGCATTTTCTCTGCCTCTGTTCTTTCTAATTCATATTGAAGTTTTCAAAGGCTCAGACAGGTACTGAGGCCAAACATAAATCAGGCAGATAACTCACCAGGCTTAACAACTAATGTTTACAATTGAGCAAATTCTCAAAACAAGAGACTAGAGCATTTCAGTGAGAACAGAAGAGAGGGTGGTCAAAATATAAATAGTTAGCTATCTTTTGTCAGGTCAAAAGGAAGCGTTTCTTACCTCATTGAACTAATGAGGTTTTTGATTTCCAAATAATGATATTTTCTTTCTCTCTGTTTACAAAAGTATAAATATACAAATTTGCATATATGAATTCATATATAGATGTACATTGTACACACACATAAAAAATACATACGTGTATCTGTGCATACATAGTGATTTGTATATAGATAATATGTATGAATATAACACATGTGTATACATGTATATGAGAGTTTTATTTTCTCAAAAGAATGCAACTTAAAAAGCTTGAACAGTGTGAACTTAACACTTACTTTATAGAATCAAGGTGTTTTTGACATTGCTTTCTCCTGTGGCATTTTCTCTGATCCTTAAGAATTAATATTTACTAGTATCCCTGAAGTAAAAGGAAAAACAGACAACTTTTCTAGTTTCCTATCTCCTACTTCTTTTCCTTCCTTGTTGTTCACGTATCATTTTAAAGCCGGGTTGAAATCACCTCTTGCCTTCACCTGTTACCTCACCCTTTTGTTAAAAATAAATGAAAGAGCCGGACGTGGTGGCTCACGCCTGTAATCCCAGCACTCGGGAGGCAGAGACAGGAGGATTGCTGAGTTCCAGGCTTGCCTGGGCTCCATAGTGAGCTCAAAGCCAGCCTGAACTACAAAGCGAGACCCTGCCTCAAAAAAAAAAATAAATAAATGAAAGAATACATTTAATACTTGAGATTTCACCCTTTGGCCAATAAATTGCCTGCCCTGTCTTCCAGCATTTGACTCTCTCCTCTACTGACCCCTTGTTCTTCTACATCTGTCATCAATTGGTTTTCTCCTCCCCTCTGTTCCCTGAGCATGTTTCTTTCTACTTTTTCCTGTTCCAGCTAACTTTCTTTCTTTCTTTACAAATAAAAATCATAAAATTCAGTTTTGGTACTGGAAAGTCTATGAAAATTGAGTTGCTAGTTTTCTTTGTTTCACTCAAGAGTTGTGAATCCACAATCTAAAATGGCATAGTTGGATACAAAGGGAGTTGAAAACGACAGTGAATGTTTAAATGTCTTAAAATGTGCAGATTCAAGTTATCGTTCTCTTCATAATATCCTTGTGATTCACCTCATAAAAGCCACAAAACAAAGAACAAAAATAGGAGCATAATTGCAACAAAAATGCCTTTCATCCTTATTTCAAGAGAGGATCACATACTGCTTTACCGAGGCAGCCTATCCCCTTAGGTTTTACTGGAATGTTCAAGATGGAAACAAGTTTGAACCATATGAATGATTCCTATCATATGAACTTGTGAGAATGCTTGATCTCTGATTTTCTAATTCTTTTTTCTATAGGATTCATAAAGGTACCAGGATAGCATTATTTTTGGAAAAATAAAATGCTGTAATGGGATTGAGGAGGGGACTGGGATATGGACACTTGTTCTTTGGAGATGCAAGTTGGAGACACTAGGGTGACATACAAGTATGGCTAAGGTCTGCCTGGGCTTTAGCATTGTGTTCTTTGCATGTATAAAACTTTCTCAAAGATCTTTGAGGGTGTCAAGATGGTGTGAAGAGAATGATGCTGAGGCCTGCCACTAATTCCACTGAATTAGAGCACTCTTGTTTATTAGATTTATTTCATGGCTTCCATGAAGTTTCATTTGAAGACAAAAAGGAGTCATATTTTTACAGATTAAAAAGCCTTTATTAGGCCATGTTTGCAATACACAGTGTTACAGTCCTCATGGAGGCTTTGTCCATGTACACAGCTTGGTATGTGCACACTCACCTCTTTATTTCCATCCTCTTCTCCACCCCTCCTCCCTCTAAGTCTAGGTCCTCTTCCTATTTGTAAAAGGTCTATCTCTTTATTTTCCAATGTCTGTCCGTTATTGTGCCTTTTATTCATATTTTGAGTATTTATAAAATAGAAACCGTGTGATATTTAAGCTTGTGTTGTGATTTATTTAATTTAATATTATGGATTTTAAGTTGCATCTATTTTCCTGCAGATGACGTTTTTATCCTTTTTGTAGTAGAATAATACTCCATCTTGTATAAATACTACATTTTCTTTATCCATTCATCTGCTGATGGACACACAAGATACTTAAGATTTAGCTACTATAAAATGTGGTGATATCCACATGGGGGCACATGGGTCATTGAACATGGTGTCTTTAATTCTTTGGGGAAGGTTCCTAGAAGGAAAGCAGCTGGGTCAAATGGAATTTCTATTTTTGAGTGGTGGAGGAACGTTTGTGCTGATTTCCATGGTGGTTGTACTAGTTTTCATTCTCACCAACATTGTAGAATGGTTCCTTTTTTCCCAGACTCTAATCAGTATTTGTTATTGTTTGATCTCTTGATGATGACTATTGTTTCTCTGATAAGATGAAATTTTAGAGTTGTTTTAATTTGCATTTCTCTAATGGCCAGAGATGTTGAACATTTTTTTCATGTATTTATTGGCAATTTTTACTTCTTCAGGGAAGCATCTTTTCACTTCATTTGCCCATTTTTGATATTTTCCTTTATTTCAGGAGTCTAATTTTGAAGTATTTAGTGATATATTAGTGATCAGTCTGAAGAAAGCCTGGGTGTGAGTAATTTGGGAGTTGAGCTCTTCTAGCTGATAGGTGTATTACTGCTTCAGCTTCACTGCCTGTTATTGGATTATTCAGGGTCTTAAAATCTTCTGTTAAGTTTTGCTAAATCATATGTATCTAGAAATCTATCCATTTCTTCTAAAATCTAGTTTATTTGAGTATAAGTTTTCCAATAAACTTCTTGAGTACAAGTTGGCTAATAAATTTTTGGATTTCTGTGGTGCCCTGTGTAATTTCAATTTTTCATTTCTAATTGCACTGATTTTGATGTTTTCTTTTCCTTTTTTGGTAATATTGATGAAGAGCTTGCCTATTTTCAAAGAACCAAGTTTTTGATTCATTTATCCTTTGTATTGTTTTTGTAGCTTCCATTTCAATAACTTCGACTCCAATCTTTATAATTTCCTTCCTCATACTAGTTTTAAAATCTGAATTTACTCTGTTTTTCTGACTTGGGCATTCACAGCTGTAAACTTGCTCTTAGGACCACTTTCATTGTGTCCTGTAAGTTTTGTTATGTTGTACTGGACTTATTGCTTGATTCTAGGAATGATCTAATTTCTTTTGTGAGCCACTGATTATTCAAGAGTAGATTATGTAATTGTTATTCATTTGCATAATTTCTATGGTTCCTTTTGTCATCGATTTCTGGTTTTGCTGTGCTCTGATCTGAATACTTGCATGGAATAGTGTAACTACCTTTGGATTTACTTAAATGTGGTTTATTGGCTGGTGTGTGGTCTATTTTGACAAAAGTTCCTTGTGCTCCTAAAATGTTTATTCTACTGTTATTGGTGGAACAGTCTAACAGTTTTCTATTAGTTCTATTTCTTTGACCATGTGGTCCAATCTGATATTTCTTTGTTGATTGTTTTGTGTGTGTGCATGGTTGAACTATTTGTGATTGTGGGGCATTGAGGTTCCCCAACGTAATTGTGTAAATGTTCACTCAAACTTTTTGTCCTGTAGTATTTATTTTCTGAAGTTGGATGCACTTGTGTCTGCTTTATATCTGCTTATAATTGTCATCTCCTTTTGTTGAATTTTTCCCTTAACCAATTCTTATTAGTTTTGGTGTAAAGGTACTTTGTCAGACAATAGCATAACTATCCTTGCTTGTTTTTAGGGTCTTGTTACATGGACTTTTGGTTTCCATCTATTGATTTTTAACCTATGAATTTTTTGTGTTAAATTTGTTTCTTGAATACAACCTAATGTTACATTTTGTATCTTGATCTATTCTCCCACTTTGTGTCTTTGATTAAGAAATTGAGATTGGGGCTTGAGATTTAGCTCAGTGGTTCTGGCACATGCCTCGCAAGCGCAAGGTTCTGAGTTTGATCCCTGGTAACCACATACAATGCTGGGCATGGTGACTCACACCCACCAGCAATCAGTACCACATACCACAGTGCTGGGCATGGTGGCTCACACCTGTCATCCCAGCACTCGGGAGGCAGAGACAGAAGGATTGTTGAGTTGAGGCTTGCCTGGACTACATAGTGAGCTCAGGGCCAGCCTGAACTACAAAGTGAGACCCTGTCTCAAAAAAAAAAAAAAATTGAGATCCTTCTCATTGAGAAATTTTATGAAAAGAATTGACTTATTCTTGCCATTGCATTATTTTCTTATTGCTGATTTCCTTTCCTTTTCTTCCACTTAAATACTCATCCTGCCTGGTGTATTCATATCTTTCAGACATTTGCATTATTAGTGTCATTGTCTCTTTTTCAGATATTTTGAGAAACTTTTGATGTGCTGATATTGCAATCATTAATTTCTTAAAGTGCTCTTTGTTATGGAAATATCTTGCTACTCTCTCAACTCTGAAAGATAGTTTCATAGAACATACTACTTGTGTTGGAGAGTATTTCCATGTTTGGTTTTCCTGCCATCTCTTCTGTCTTTTAAAGTTTGTGTTGAGGTGTCTGCTGTCATTCTAATGGAATGTTAGCCATGCTCAAGTTGTAAAACTAAACACACACAAAAGACATCCATATTAGCAACAAAGTCTTCTGCTATAATCAATCTATGAACTTTAGCACAAAACAAAAGCTAGGAATATGAAAAAGCAAGGCAAGAAATTATAAGCAATTGTCTAACAGCTTTTAAGATTTAGTCCCTCCTCTGGACTTCTGGGATTTTGACTATGAGGTGTCACGACAAGATTCTTTTCTGATTGTGGCTATTTGAGTTTTCATATGCCTCACTTATCTCTATGTTCATTTCTTTCTCCCAGTTTAGAAAATTTTTCTGCTATTAGTTCTGTAAACAGGTTTTTTTATACCATTTTTGATGTCTTCTGATTTTCACTAATTCGAATTAATCTCAGATTAGTCTTCTTTGTGTCATTTAGCAGCTGCTGGGTTTACTTTGTATGTTCTCTTGCTTTGAGGTGTCTGTACATAATCAGTCTTCAGCAACAGCCCTAACTACTGATTCTCACAGTCTGACTTCACAGTGATCTCTCCTGCTGCCCACATTTTCAACTGAATTTTTAATTTCTGAAATTTCCACTTGGTTCCCTTTTATAGACTCTAACTCTTTGCTAAGCTGAGCATTTGCATTTTGTAATATATTGTTTACCTCAGGTAGCTTTTTATTAGTGTCTTCTATAAACCTGCTGATTACTTTGTGTATTATTTCCATCATGTATTCAGTTTTACCTCTTTGACTTTGCCAAGGACCTTATTAATCTGTTTTTTTTTGTTTTGCTTTATTTTTTTTTTTATCTCCCCTGTTACCCTTCTGAATAATTTGGCTATGCAGCTTTTGATTTCTTTCTTCTTGAAGCCCACTGGGGAGCTGAGAAAATTTTCAGGCATTCTGCTGCTCTGCTTTTTCATATTCCTAACTTCTTTTGTCGTGTTTTGTTTTGTGCTGAAGTTTGCAGATTGATTATAGTGGGAGACTTTTTGGCTAGTATGGATATGTCTTTTTGTTTTGTCTAGTTTTGTAACTTTAGCATAGCTAAATATAGGTCTTTGTCTCTGTCCTAACGCCCAACCACTTTTGTCAGTTTGGGGGAGGAAGGCTGTCATGTGTGGCTTGGAATGGCCCACAGTGTTAATGACTCAAAAGAAATCAAAACATTGGCTTACAGTAGAAAGCCACTTGATACCAGTACAAGCACTAACAGAAATAAGGCATTAGCAAACAGTTAATATCTAGTAACTGTAACAGCTTTACCTCAGCTAATGGTAGAACAGCGTTGAGTGTTGAATGCATGGAGTTAACTTGTAGCCTGAAAATCCATATACTTTAGTATATGAAGTAGAATCACAGAATAAAGAACATAAGAAGGAGGAAAAAGGTGAGATAAAGGTTTCTGTTGAGGAGAAAAAGGAAATTAATAGTACAGTGACACCTTGGCTTCAGTGGTTCCAAACTCATATTTTCCACTATCCAATTAGCAAAGTTTAAAAGAAAAAATTTGGTGTTTGTAACTTTACTCAATAGTCAAACCAAAAATCTGACTTGAAGACACCTGTTTGGGCCAAGAGTACTTTGTTCCATCTTGCTGAGGTTACAAAAGAGTGATACTTCAGTCGAAAAGCTGCTCTCACCCCAGCCGACATAGAGTGCTTGTGTTAAAATGTTATAATTGTCTGCTTTTTTGCACTTTATTTGTGTGAAATGCTGTGACTATGGCTCCAAAGAAAGTCAGTGATGCCGGGGTTAAAGCCAAGAGGAGACTATGAGAAGAACCACAATAGTGTCAAAGGACGAAATCATTGTGAAATGTGTTAAAGTCTTAGAAAAATGAATTGATAATGTAATTTGGGGGCCTCAGAATGAATTGTTTGGTTTTCCATTATTTCTAATGGAAAATTGAGTTTTTGAGTTCTTTGGTGTTGGAATGCAGATCTCGAAAGAACTGGGTTTGACAACTGGGATATCACTGTATTCAATGAAAGTAGCAGAACAGAACAAACAAGGAAAATAATAAGAAATAAAATCAGGGAGCCGAGGAAAAAATAAGAAGTGGAGAAAATGGAATTAAAAGAAGAAGAAAAAAGGGGAGACAAGGAAAAGAAAAAAAGAGAAAAACTCAATCTACCAAAAAAAAAAAAAAAGCCAATAAGGTAAAAAGGAATACAACAGAAAAAAAAAATTAGTAGTAAAAAAAAAATCATCTTTCTTTTTGAATGATTTCTTTCCAGCATCTGTAGTCTTGGAATGCAGCAGGTCATGATTTTCTCACACTATCTCTACGTCCTGTGGATTTGTGAGGTTCTCCCGTCCTGCCCTATCCCAGGGGACCCCTGTCCATCCATCTGTGGCAACTACCCATGCCCAGGGGTGGCCTTACTGGCATGGGTGTATGGGGGAAGCAGCCAAACCATGGGGCTTCCTTGGATGGAGGTGTAGGCTGGGGTTCGAGGGGGTGCTGGGCTTCAGCAGCAGGGTCAGATCCAGTCACCTCTGAGAGCAGGGACTGGTTTTTAACCCTAGCGAGGCTTGTGTCCTTCCAGATGGAGTTTAAACTTCTCAGAGGCTCTGCACCCAGCCCACCCTTTCTGCAGCTCTGCAGTGGTAGTCTGTCATCCCGAGTCTGGGGAGCTGACCCTGGAAACCCTCAAGTGGCTTCACCATCTCCAGTCTGCTGAAGAGGAGTCACTGCAGGAATGGATCCTGCTGCTGTGTAGTGTGACCCTGGGGACTGGTGCTCCTGGCCCAGCCTGTCATTTCTCTCTGAAGCAGTTGACTTCTGGGCTCACCTTCCCTCTCAGGCACTGGAGTCACCCACAATCAGGTCTGTCATCCTGCTCTGTGTCTGCGGAGAAAGATGGTGAAAGCAGAGAAGACTGGAACAGACTTAGAGTTGGGGGGAGTCATTAAACTTTATAAAATTATAATAAAAGACTTTCCAAGAATGATGAGACAAGTGTATTCCACGTAAGTGGGAGTATTTTGAGGGGTATTAATGACAACATGTCTTTTCCTGAAATAATTCTTTTAATTTAAACATACACCTTACATTTTAATCATACCTGATTGATCAAACATTTGTAGCAATTTCAGTCAAATAAAAATATAACAATGCATTTCTATCTACCTTATTCACTGGGTCCAACACTGCAACTCCTGGCTCTTCCAAAATGTCAAGATGCCTAATAAAGCTAACTGCTTTGAGTCATTTCAGGATATGTAGGCATGAAGGACAGCACGGGTGGAGACACTCGTGGAACTTCCAGGGCTGCTTCAGGAAGTGACAAGAACCATCAGACAATTACCTGCCCACATGTGAAGGTGATTATTGGTACCACACTTTCCTGGAAAAGTTTTGTACCATTCATGCAAGAGAACCCTGGAAACTGGCTAGTAAGTGACTAGTACAATATGAATAATCTCAAACTAATATTAATGTATTTATTACAGAAATATAATGTATTGATAGTTGGTTGCGACAACAGAAATCACTTTTGTAGTTTTTGAGTTCCTTCACATGAATTATTATCTTCTGTGGTCTAAAAAATCATTGTGAGGCTGACAACAAAAGTATTCACTTGATCCTATATCTTTGAAAGATATGTTGTATCTTGATATGAACTTAAATTTAAATTTTTGGAGTTTTAAATATATCTGAGGATGAATGGACAGTATGAAAGCACGGTTAATGTAGCAACTTTGAACTTTTTAGTATTGAAATGCCCAAGGCCAGTGGCTAATGAGTGTAGGTCGTAATCACATGAAGAAACACTTGGGTCAGGAGATGTAACATTACTCAATGCTTGTGTAACACAGAGCAAGGGCACTGATATGAAAAGGGGGCATACCTTTCCTCTTGCTTCAGAATCACTTAGAGAGCTTATTAAAACCCATGCTCCCAGGCCAGTTGAAGGTCCTGATGGAGGAGTGAGAAGAAGGTCTGCAACTTTGCACTTGTCTCACAGTTTGTAGAGGTTTCAATCCATAATCAGTTTGTTGCAAGGCAAGGCAGCATTTCAGAGGAAAAACAGTCCATGGCAGAGCAGACAGGAGGCAGCAAGACACAGCACCTTCCTTTCCCTTTTATTTCATCCAGTCTGCCTACCTTTGGGGTGGTGCCAACCACACCCAAGGTGAGCATTTCCATTCTTCCTACCTCCTTTTCATTCCTAATAACATGGATTTGTTAAAGTTGTTTTCCTTCTTTTGTTTGATAAACTTGGCTAAGGGTCTGTCAATTTTATCCTTTCAAAGAACCAACTCTTGATTCATTGATTTTTTTTGTATCGTTCTCTTAGTCTCCATTGGATTAATTTTTGTTCTGATCCTTATAATTTCCTCCTTAGAATGAATTTTGGCTTTGTCTCACTCCACTTTTTCTAGTAGCATTGAGTTTCAGCATTAGATTGTTTATTTGAGCTTGTTCTATTTTCCTTGTGTAGGTGTTCACTGCTATGAATTTCTCTCACAGAATTGCTTTCATTGTGTCCCATAAATTCCTGTATGTTGTACTGGGGTTATCATTTAATTGAAGTAACTGTTTAATTTCTTTTTTTTTTTACAGGAAGAGATATAACTAAAGTATGTGTCTACAGAAGTAATAATGGCTTCCAGAGATTATTTTTTAAAAAGAACAAAATGAGTATGAATTAACTCTTCAGTATAAGCTATGAAGTAATGGTTGGTTGTGAATTATAGTGACACCAGCTACCCCCTCTATGATTTAAGGGTCTTTCAGTGCTTCTAAAATAAGCCCTTATTTTCAAGTGTTTATAACAGACAAATTCTCTTTTCCTGGATAAAACTTCTATGAAAAGCCTCAGGTTGGGAAGACAGGGTTTTTGTTTTTGCTTTTTCCAGTTATAAAATCTTAACTATTTTGGCCTTTCAATTTTCACTTTGCAATTCAAAAGTGAAAGTAAAAAGTTTTAATTTTAAAAACTTTCAGTGCTCAAAAATAATGCAATCACTGTATTGTATATAATAATTCATAGGTTGGTCACTCACCATAATTGACTCTAAGGGATTTATTTAAAGAACAACAAAAAGATTCAATCTTGAATTACATCTGGGGGATATAGCCACTTGCAGATGCATCGAGTTTTAGAACAATAATAAAATTCTACCTAGGAGACAAAATTGAGCATATGGATGATGCAGAATGTTGTGGTGGTTGTTAATGTGCAGAAGTTCAAAGCTACTTAGGAGCACCTACAATTTGTCAGTAAAATACAAATTAAGATTATATCATATATATATACATAGAGTAGCTATTTAATTTTCTCTTCAGTTCAGCATATTTTTCTTTTCTTCCACCTTTATACATTTTCTTTGAGGTTTTTTAAATTGAATTCTTTATTGGTACAATTTATATACATCTCACAATCACATATAATATTGGGGAATTTGTACCAGTATATGACACAAGTTAATTCTCATTTTTACCCATATCCCTATCCACCCCATATATACATATGTATATATACATATATAAACTATATACATATATATGTACATGTATATGCACATATATGTATATACACATATATGTATATACATATACATGCATACATATACACATATAAGTATATACATATATGTATATATGTATACATATATGTGTATATATATCAGCAGAGTAGCTTTAGCTTGGGGAGAGAGTGGGAAGGTCGGTGTGGGTTGTGTAGTTAGTGGGATCTTGATAGAAAACTTAATGAACTTCTTTCTTTTCAGTAAAGTCTTGTCTTGCATCTTGCTGTCATTAAAGACAGTTGTTCCTAAAATTTCAATCACTTACATTCACCCATTAAAAAAGAATGTATAGTCTCTTCCCTGGGCTTTAATTTGCTCAATTAGACCTCAGTTTTGTAACAGCATCGTGTACCTGACAGAGTTCTTTGATTTTATCATACCCTTTGTACTGACCTGAAGGAGACCTAAGCGTCCTTTCTCCTTTTGAGTTTGAATCACAGCCTTCATGTGGTCTGTCTTGCTTTATGTACTTTTTCCTAACATGAAAATGTTTTCATGCTTCTTGGTTTTACCAGGTAGCATGGGGATAGAATTTTAACTGGTTGTTCTTGAATTGCTTTTACAATAAACTGATTTTATAATGTTAAAAAGATAAAGAGTTGACAATAGAGATGGATTAACAGTTTGCGAAGGATTTAATGTGCTGCCCAGCACAGCCTCCGAACGGCCGAGGTGCACCACTCTGCACCGCTTCTCCCCCAGTATCCCATATACCCGCTGGCTCCACACCATGGGGCGGCATGGGCGCTAGCCCCACGTGGCCATGGAGTACATGGAAGGTGTCTGGTGCGACTGCAAGAGTGGAATTGCCATGATTTAGATTTAATATTTACATGTAAATGACACTAAACACTTAAGACAAGTGGCTACTGTGCTGGATAAAGACATTCAGACAAATGATGAGATTTAATCATATACTTCATTTTAAAAGAGAAATTTTTCAGAGAAATATGGATCATTAACACAATAGGTGCTATTTTATTAAACTTCCAGTGTGGTTTCTGGCATGGGGTTGTCATTCAGGTGTTATTTTTTTCTCTTTTCCTTCTTTTTTATGCTGTATTGCCGCAATGCATACAGAAAGTACACAGGATATTAAAGCAACATTTATGGCTGCTACAGGTGTTTAGCTTAATAAGAAAGCATTTAATAGGAAAGAAATATTTTGAGTCAGTTGAAATAGATTCTGTTTATAGATGTACGCACGACTAATAAGGTATTAGAATGTATTGTTTTGCTTTCTTTCCCCAAAGTGGAACGGTAATGTCACCTTCCTCTCAACACCGTTTTTAGTCAATCGATTCATAGGAAATTGAAAATTTTATAGTACAAACATGAGCACCAATTGATAATTTCTTTTACTTCCAGGTTAATTAGGGAGAAATCCACACAGAGTCAAAGGAAGGCCAAAGAACAAAGTTGAATTTTTAAAGGGGAGTTATTCCTCAGATGATTAAACAGTTTTCCACAATATATATTTTTGGAAACACAAACCACAATATCAGTGTCACTAATAACACATGTATCTCTGTGCACGCAGATGTGTACGTGACCCCTCAGAGAAACCCAGCCTCTGTTTCTCCCAGACAATCCATGACTTCGATGTGTGGTTTCGGATACTTTGAAATTCCAAATCTTTTAACCAGGAAGGTTCCAATAAAGTCCATACCTTGTGCGTGTTCATCCTGCCAGCTGTTGGAAGAGTGGTGAGAAAATACTCAGTAGGGCAGTGAGACTGACTGCTGCTCGTTCACAGAAAGATCTAGAGGCCCCGTCTGAGCTCTTGGTTTGCAGTCATGGGGGCTTTTTCGAATCTAGAGTGTGTGATGCTGGAATTATCGGGGCATGATTGCTAAACCAGTACACTGATTGGTTTGGCGCTGCCCTAATCCTGGCAGTCCGGAGAAGGTCAAGGGGGACAGAGAAATACTGCTGTGGTTCGCTTGTCGTTTTTTGCTACCACCGTGGCACAGGGAGCCGTTTCTCCTCTGTGATGACCCTCTGCCATGTGCCACCCTGCCTTGGAGCCAGCGGGCCGAAACTTCTACAAACTGCGAGCTGAGCAAACCCCTTTTCCCTTTAACTCTGAGCAGTGAGCATTTTGTCTCAGCAAAGAGAGAAAAAGTATTTAAGACGAAGGTCCTCAGGGTCTCAGGAACGTGGAACTTGTTCACAGGTAAAATTCCTGTGCGTGGAAGGTGAAAGTCCGGGGGGAGATGTGGCACTGAGCTGCTGGTTTTGGGAGGAACAGTGAACCTTAAAACGTGCGCCACCCCACCGCGGATTCCCGTTTCCCGTCTTGGTGGACGGAAAGCCAGGACTGCGGCGCGCACAGGGTCCATGGAAGAAGGGAGAAGCACATGAGCGACCCTAGCATTTGCCTGGCAAATGTCTGTGGGCAGCTGCTGCTGAGAGGGCAGGAGGACACTCGAGAGGAGGAAGAAAAGACTAATAAGAAGGCGAAGGCGCCCCAGGGTGTGCGGGGGGAGCAGCAGATTCGAGGCACTGTGGGGCTCCTGAGGCAGGCTGTGCCGCGAGCCGCACCCCCATGCACTGCACATGTCTGCAGGCTAAATCCTGGGCTCAGCCTTCATGTGGCCAATGAAAATTGACATTTCCCATATCCCAAGGTTAGCTTAACAGTAATTAAAGCATCACATTGCGCGATTCTTTCCATTATAATTTAAGTGGATTTTATGCTATTTTAAAAACCGTTCTAGTTCCCACTGTGAATAATGAATACAAATAAAGTTGAATGTCAGACCTGGAATATGAATCAAATAAGAAAACTGGTAAGTGTCCCAAGCAACTGCCCTCATCCCAGGTCCCCGGTGCCTGGCGGCCGGCCCCGCGTGGGCCTCGACAGTGGCTCCGGTTGGCTTTCGAGGTCAGGTCGCCTCCATGGGCCCCTTGTGCTGGATGAAGAGGCAGGAGAAGCCTCACAGTCAGAGACGCCTTCCGTCTGCAAGTAGCTCAAGAAGCCCTTCCGAAGTGTTCTGAGCAGCTCTATTAGAAAGTGCCAAGGAGAAAGACATGGACACATAGACCCGCGCACAAATCACAAGGTCCTTCAGACGTGATGATTGTTGTTTTCATCCACTGAAAGGAGAGGGATTTTGCTCAGTTCAGTTCCTTCCTCTTCAGTCAGTGTCTCTGGGAGGGGCCGTCGCCAGCCGTGCTGCCCTCTGGTTGTGGGCCGACACTGGGTGGTCTCCCTCCAAGTGACCCGCAGAAGGTGGCATCAGGCCACAGCTCCAAGGCGTGGCCCGGTGGGCCTGGGCGTCGGAGGACAGTCTGAGAAGCGCTGCCCATGCACGCTTAGCTGGAAGGTTCTACAGGAAGACGGGGGCCTCGTAATGCCGTTTCTGGGTGACGGGAGGACTCGGAACTGAGCGTCTGCGTGAATCCATGGAGGAAAGCTCAGGGCCCAGCCCTGGAGGGCAAAAGAGCCTGGAAGTCGGAGTTGTTTTGGTTTCTTTTTTTGTTATCGCTAGACTGAAAAGCATTAATATTGTCATACAGATGGTCACCTATGTTGGAAGCTTATGAAAGAACTCTCAATTGTGGAAAGATTATTCTAAATTTAGGAAAGCATCAACTCCCTAATGCTAAAGGTGGAGCCATGCTGCTAAACATATTAGTATTTCTTAATTCAAACACCTGTTCTGTCCGTATGAATAAAAAAGCTCTTATTTATTGCTTGCATCTCCATTTCAGATCTAATCTCACTATAAATTCATCTCATGTTAATTTATGTGCAAACAAAGACACACACATTTTAAATATCCGAAATGCTGGAAATAAACTTATTTTTAATTTTGTGCTTGTTTTCCATTTGTCAACCAGCAAATGAAAGGACGGAATAAATCATGCACTAATTGCCAGCGGTGCTAAATTTAGTGTGAGATCTGGAATCCTTTTGATCAAAACCGCTGAATATGAAATCATCCTCAGCTCTCTAGGCAACTTTATCCGCCTTTCTCTTCCCCATCTGTCAGTCACCTGGGATTTTGTGAACTATTCCATATGTCAGCCTTGTCAATCACAATGGGACGTGGGAACTATCCACGGACTGCAGAGGAATTCTTGTTAAAAAATTAATCTGCATTTAACTAGTAGGTCTACATTTTGAATATCACATTGTTTAGTGCTTGGAGATTTTTTTTCCCATGTAAGGTTAAAGGAAATAAATTTCATTTAAATAATATAGATCACAAGTCTTCATTTAAATAGCATTTACAACTGTGCAACTTACATATGTTATTTAGAGCCAATAATATTGTGCCTCCACAAGGTAACATTTAAAATAGAACACCATTATAATGGGAACACTAAGTCTGACAGAAAACCCTCTTACCTGCTGACATTCTAAATACATGTAAATTAAAATGTAATAAACACAAGGACAACTCAGCATTTTGAAACTCCAAGTATCTCGACAAACTTAGCAAGACAGTTTGAGAGAAAAATGTTCCACCTGAAGTGCTGTATTTTAAGCTGAAATGTACCTAAGATATTCAAACTCTCATTAAAAAGAAAGAACAATTAAAGTTGTATTCACCAGGACATCATTGCTTTTCTGTACTTTTGTTCTAGACAAATTACATTTGTAGAGGAAAAGTGTCCGATGTGCAGTACTATACAACGCTTTAACTATTAACCTCATTTGCTATGAAATGTTACTAATTTCATAGTTTAACTCCTTTTATTTTTGGAGAAGTTTGGGATGACGTAGCAAAACTAGATATTAGAAGATGATCAAATCAATATAATGTAGAAAATGAGAGCAGTGTTAGAAATCCAAATTCAGATCTATGGCTCTATGAGCGTAAGCAAGTTACCCAAATTGTTAGTGCCTGTGTTCCCCACCTGTGGCATGGAGTAGGTGTAGACACTAGCTTGTAAGTTTGTTGCAAAGATGAAGCAATCTACTGGCTGCAGTTTAAAAAATGCCCAGCAGATCAGAAATACCACATCCATGTCAGAAATAGTCAACGTCTTCAAGAGAAGATAGAGAGAGAGAGAGAAGTTAACCAGATAAACGGCTGTAGAAAGTTGGAAGAGCTGAAAACATCCAATCCATTTGCCACATTGCAGCCACCTGGAGATCAATTATTTTTCCTACACACTTAATTCCCTGCAGTTGCCCATTGTTACGAGACAGGAAATCCCAAAAAGGGCTTGCAAGCCTCAGACAGCACTGACTTCTCCACATTCTTCAGTGTTTCCTGTAGCCAGCCTCCCTTAAATTTTTCTTCACCCTAATGAGTACATGGACAGTGAAGATGTGATCGCCAGTGCTCACAAGTCTAAAAAACCTAGCTAGGTTAACTGGGAAACTAATCAATGTATTTAATCACTAAAACAAAAAGTTGAAATGGACATAACTGTTTATACAAATTAAGTAAAGCAATTAGGGCAGGTGTAAAGGTCTTCCAGACTGTGGATCTTTTCCTAATTTTCCCAGGTAGTTGCCGGGCGTGGTGGCTCACGCCTGTAATCCTGGCACTTGGGAGGCAGAGGCAGGAGGATTGCTGAGTTCGAGGTTTGTCTGGGCTACATAGTGAGCTCAGAGCCAGCCTGAACTACAAAGCGAGACCCTGTCTCAAAAAAAAAAAAAAATTTTTTTTCCCCAGGTAGTGTTCATGTTGTCTTTCTCTGTGTGTCTGGTGCCGTCTACCTGCCATCAGTCTCTGATTCCTATGTATCTTTCCTGGAAGCTCTTAGTTCTTGAAGCTCTGGCCTCAACCTTCCCTCCTTTGTTTCCTTAGTGCCCTACACAGTAGCTTGTCACTGCGCTCTGCTCCATAAGCTATTTGTTGTGTTTAGGACAATGTGACCTTTCTGTGACTGCCCAGCTCTATGCTGCTTCTGTCCCTTTGGTGTCTGTGAGCTGGTTGGCCACGCCATCTCCCGGCACCAAAATGCACACTCACATGGCTTTTTACATGCCTGGAGCCTGAGGTGGTCCTGACTATACAGCCTGTACCTCAGAAAAAATCAGCAGCAGCCTGGAAGAATACATGGAAGAGGTGGAGGGGGAAAAAAAAAGGGAGGAAGAAAGGGAAGAAGAAGAAGTGGGAAGGAGGGAGGGAGAAGAAAAGAGGAAGGGAAGAAAGACAGTGAGGAAATCAAACAACCAGTATATTTCCAGAAAGTACTGTATTTTCAACTGGGATCAGATATATGGCAATATCTCCCTTTAAGAAAGACAAATTTATTAATAAACAGAACAATGTCTACTGCTATCTGAATGCAGCTCATAGAAACCTGTGTTGCTGAGCTCAACAAATTTTCCTAGATTCATTTTCATGGAAAAATAAGCTGAAATCAGGAATAAATAGAACAAGAGGTGAATTTAAAAACATTTTGTTTCATTACTGTTGTTTATGTCTTGTACATGGCTGTTATGGTCTGTAATCAGGAATGACCCTAATATATATAGCTGGTAAATAATCACAAAAATTAGCATGTTTTATTGAGAATGTATAATCATGTGATAGAAATTTGAAAAGAATTCATCTTTGAGAATTTACAGAAGTTAAAAATAAGAATAATAGTATTAATAGAAAAACATACCATTTAACAATTTAATGTCTCTGGAGTACTGATGAACAGAAGAAAATGTGCTAAGAATAAAATGGCCACTAAATGTTGGCTTCAAAATCATGGTTAAAAATTAAAATATTCTTGGGCTGGAGATTTAGCTCAGTGGTTCCAGCGCCCTCCCTGGCAAGCGCAAGTTCTCTGGTTTGATCCCTGTTAACCATATACAACAATATCAGGTGTGGTGACTCACGCCCACCAGCAATCAGTAGCACATACCACAGTGCTGGGCGTGGTGGCTCATGCCTGTAATCCCAGCGTTTGGAAGGTAAAGGCAGGAGGATTTCTGAGTTCGAGGCTTGCCTGGGCTACATAATGAGCTCAGGACCAGTTTGAACTAAAAAGCAAGAAAATTAAAATATTCTTTAATTTAAAAAGGAATAGATAAAGACATAAATGGCACTAACACTACTTAACATTGTGGTGAATATCCTGACAATGTAGTGTAAGAGAAAAGAAAAACTTTAAAAGAAAAACAGATACACTGTCAGTATTTGAAAAACAGATACACTGTCATAAAATAGGCCACCTAGAAATTCTGAAAAGCAAAACCAAAAACATTAAAATAAGAGAAATAGCTTTGAGATATACCTATAACTAAAACACTAAAGTGTTAATTTTTTCAGGAATAATGAAAAGAAATTTGTATAAAAAGATCAGATTTACTAGACCAGAACTATATACAAAATATTAGTAATATCCTTGATAAGAAACACTAAATATATTTAATATGATCTTTGGATTTTTGAAAGTTATCCTAAGTAAACTGAGTAACATGCTTGCTATAAGAAGAAAGATCTAACACTGTAGAAGTTTCAGCTATTGAGATAATCTTTAAATTTAATAAGTGTGAATAGAAGTTCTAAAGTATATTTTTTCTTGCCAGCGACCCAGATTCCAATCTTTTTTTTTTTTTTTCTGAGACAGAGTCTCTCTTTGTAGTTCAGGCTGGCCCTGACCTCACTATGTAGCTCAGGCAAGCTTTGAACTCAGCAATCCTCCTGTCTCTGCCTCCCAAGTGCTGGGATTACAGGCATGAGCCACTATGCCCGGCACTGTGGTATGTGGTATTGATTGCTGGTGGGCGTGAGTCTCCATGCCTAGCATTGTATGTGGTCACCAGGGATCAAACTCAGGACCTTGTGCTTGTGAGGCAGGCGCTGGAACCACTGAGCTAACCCTCCAGCCCCCAAATTCCAATCTTTGTCTGGAAAGTTCATAATAATTCTTTGTAAAAATTGAGAAATAAGAAGGACACAAAACTTTTTGGAAAAAAATCAGTGTATTATAAAGCTAAGGTAATTACAATAATAAGGTATTACAGGAATAAATGAATAAGT
Source organism: Thryonomys swinderianus (assembly GCA_004025085.1). Taxonomy (NCBI): domain Eukaryota; kingdom Metazoa; phylum Chordata; class Mammalia; order Rodentia; family Thryonomyidae; genus Thryonomys; species Thryonomys swinderianus. The sequence goes on from PVIC010001530.1 coordinate 89,708, forward strand.
CAATGACACATTGTAGATTATATTAAGAAATTGATAAAAGATGACTTGCAGGTTGTATGATAAAAGATGACACATTAGTGGAGTAATAAAAGATGATAATAAATGTTAGGGTCATTGATTGTCTTTTGGATAAAAAAAATTTAAATAAAACCATATAAAATTAATTTTGTTTTGTTTCCTTCTTTCTTTCTTTCTTTCTTTCTTTCTTTCTTTCTCTCTTTCACCCTTTCTTTCTTTCTTTCTTTCTTTCTTTCTTTCTTTCTTTCTTTCTTTCTTTCTTTCTTTCTTTCTTTCTGTCTGTCTTTCTTTCTTTCTTTCTTTCTTTCTTTCTTTCTCTTTCACCCTTTCTTTCTTTCTTTCTTTCTTTCTTTCTTTCTTTCTTTCTTTCTTT
>PVIC010001531.1:0-40155 GCA_004025085.1 Thryonomys swinderianus
GCTGGAGGGTTAGCTCAGTGGTTCCAGCGCCTGCCTCACAAGCATAAGGTCCTGAGTTCAATTCCCGGTAACTACATACAATGCTGGGTGTGGTGACTCACACCCACCAGCAATCAATACCTCATACCACAATGCCAGGTGTGGTGGCTCATGCCTGTAATCCCAGCACTCAGGAGGCAGAGACAAGAGGATTGCTGAGTTCACAGTGGCTTGCCTGGGCTCCATAGTGAGCTCAGGGCCAGCCTGAGCTACAAAGCGAGACCCTGTCTCAAAAAAAAAAAAAAGAAAATAGAGTCCATTTCTTCCTCTTCTTCCTCCTCCTGTAAACAGGTGGGCGTGGGGTGCATACCTGTAATCCCAGCACCAGGGAAGCTGAGGCCAGAGAATTTCAAGTTTGAAGTTAACCTGTGGTACCTGACCCTATCTCAAAAAATAAAATAAAATAAAATAAAAATCAATCAAATGAATTTAAGACTCCTTACGCTGTTATCACATTGTCCCATGGGATAGATAACATTTTAAATTGCCATTTGTCACTCCAGGGGTGGGGGTAGAGCTGCAGAAAGTGATACCATCCCATCAATACTGGGGGGAGAGATGTGGGGTGAGGGCCAAGGTGCCAAAGGGAGACTGCTTTGTGACCTCACCCTCACTTAGCTTGGCCACTCACAATCAGCTATCTGGTTTTGGAGTGCATAAAAATATTACTAAGTAGTTTGCTTTTCTTATTCAAAACTGATATCAGCCTATGGAATATGGTTACCTGGTAAACACCACAAAACACTAGGGGGCCCTGGTTTGCTGCTTTGGGCTGTCACCTTCTGCCAGTGTGGCCTTGGGTGAGGTCTTTGCTTTGCCGACAGGTCATGAGAGCTGCTGCCCTAACATGGGACTGGCAGGAAACAGGGTCCAGGGTGTGCGACAGAGCGGGCTGTCCACATATAACCCACACAATAAAGTGACTTCACTGGGGTCACACATGCATCCCGCGGGACTGCCAAACACAGACAGGACAGATGTCAGCAGAAAGTGCGAGATGAAGTTTAAGTGAACGCCTGCTGGGGAAAAGCTCTGGCCTCTCTCGGGTCCCTGTGAATAAGTTTTCTCTTGTCTTAAGCCTATATCATTACCCACTTTTACAGGGGGAAATCTAAGGCTAAGAGGCTGAGAAAGGCCCACAAGCCTTTTAGACACCGAGGGCCTGGCTAAGCCTGTGCCATCCTGTGCTACCACCCTTTGCTCCTTCCTGGTCCCACCTGGGGGGCGGTCACACCAGTGAATCCACGTCTGTCCTGAGCATATGACTCTGAGGTTAGCTGTAACTCTGACATTCTCTATTATCAGGTTTCCCACCCTGTCAAAAACTAGAAGAACCGTAAGGACACTCATCATCAGTGACTGCAGCAAGAAGAGACAGATGACAGGCGGAAAATAAATTTTAAAATACAATTTTACCAGTCTTGGGTGGTTTATGCTAAAAGCAACAGCCCCATGAATTTCCTTGATCTTGCAAAGGCCACCGTGAGTGGCCCTGGGAAGTGCTGGCCTTCCTTAGGAGCACAGAACAGGCTATTTCCTCCTTGTGGCCCCCAGAGAAAGATCCTCCACAGGGGTGGGGCGCCTGAGTCCTCCCACCCATTCCCCACTTTCCGAGCCCCTGTCCCGGAACTGGGCCCGACTCATACTCAATTCCCCAGTAAGCAAGAGATGCGACAAGCGTTCGTATTCGCAGCACTTGGAGGCAGCAAAGGAAGCAGATGAGGAGAGTGGTGTGGACCCCGGTGGCCCTGGGCTGGTCATTCACATAATCAGTGCGGCCACATGCCAGCCAGCCTGGGGCCTGCGACTCAGCTGGGAAGCTGGCTGATTCCCTCTCTCTCTGCCCCAGTGCGAGGCCTGTGTTCTTAGAGGAAGTGCAGAGAGCTCATCTTCCTTTCTGGCCTGGGTGTGGCAGGGACAGGCCCCGCCCATCCACCTAGCCTTCAGGTAGCTGGCACCATTTTCAATCCACCAATCCACCTAAGCCTATTCAGAATACTTAAGTCTTCATGCTTCTTAGACTCAGTGTTGGGCCTGAGAGCCCCGAGAACAGGGAGACTCATCTGTGGGGCCTCTCCTAAGCACCTCCCGCCCCAGCTGGTGGAGAAGTGGAAAGGGAATAGTCGTGTGCTGAAGAGAGACAACATACGGCCAGACAGGAAGTCAGAGGAGGACTTGGGGCCAGGCTTGCTCTTTCTTGTTCCCCCTTGGGACTGGGGAATGAACCCGGGGCTGTTGCACTGAGCTCATCCTCAGCCCTTTTTTAAAATTTTGAGATAAGTTCTTGCCAAGTTGTTCAGGCTGGGCTGGAACTTGTGGTCCTCCTGCCTCAGCCTCTCAAAATTCTGGGATTAGACGTGCGCACCACCACGGCAGTGTCAAACTCGCTCTTTTATTACAAATTGCTCTCATGCCCGAGGCCGACAGTGACCTAAGCACCTCTCACTAGACATAGCTCCTGAAGGCCCCAGCACCTTTGCCTCTCAGTGCACCAGCTCTCCAGCACAGGACCCCTTGGGGGACAAAACTGCATCCAGAACAGTCTGGGGGACAAATTCCTTTTCTGGGTCGGGCTAGTCCTGCCCAAGGGGTGTGGTCTCAGCCAAGTGGGAAAGTACGACAGAAGCTTTGGAAACCAAGCCACCAAATCTGCTACCACAGTAAAGAAAGACAGAAGCAAGGGTGCCATTCCATGACAGGCGTTTTTAACAACGACAGGGATTCATTTAACAAAAGCTAAGTCATGTTCTTTAGACTCTGGGTAAGAAGGCAAGGCTGTCTGCCATGTATTTTAGAAAGAGTGCCATAAAAAGTGATTAAAATGAGAAGTTTGAGTATGTAAATGAGCCAGGTTCAGCTCTCTGGACAGTGGGCAAGGAGAGAGCAGCTCATGCCAAGTGTGTGTGATGATGTCACTCTGTTCAGCACGGTTTAAAAACAAATCAACCTTCTGACTCCAAGGCCTGGGTCAGTTCTATAATGGACCGTGTCAAAATCCCCAGGTCCCCCAGAAACTTACAGTATGAGGCAAACACAGAGTCCCTGTATATCCACGTGACCTCGAGAAGTTGTGACAACCCCAGGCCACCTCACTTAGGACCTCCTGTTTCTTCGCCTCTCCCACACAGGTCTGTCACCTGCCCTAGGTCCTCTGCAGCTCCAGTCGCTGTACAAGTCCTTAGGGTAAGGAAAAGCTCCTTCCACCAGGGAGGAGTTAAGGAACCAACCTTTCACAAAGGGCCCTGTGGAGACTTTGTCAACAGGAGGGCCTGGGAAGGGCAGATGCTGCCTTGGGTGGGAAATTTCTCATGCAGAGCGGAAGTCCTCCAAGCCCTGCCAGGCAAGGCTGGGTTTTACCCAGTGTGGGTAGGGCAAGGGGGACACCGGACCCCGGAGCTTTCTCCTACCACCTTTTAAAGAGGGCGTCTGCAGCCTTTGGCCCTGAAAAGATGGCTATGGTCTTTCAGGTACGAACCTCTAGGACTTGGATTCCACCTCACACTGATGATGCCTGAAGCGCCTGGTGTTTAAACTGGAAGCCACCACCATTCCCCCAGCTCAAAAATGCCAACAGCCAGATTTATTTACCTGCTACTTGAAACCCAGCCGTGGTGTTGTGATTAAGCACAAATCTGATAAGCAGACAGCAGGTACCCAAGTCTGAGTCATGGTCTTGCCATTTACCAGCCGTGCGATCCTGGGCACACTGCTTAATCTAACCTATCTGTGCCTCAGTTTCCTCATCTGTAAACCAAAGGTAACGGTGGCTGTGAAGAATACATGAGCTAATACAAGTGCCTGAAGCAGTGTCTGCCATGTGCCAGTGTGTGCTAAATAAAACAAAATAATCGGCAAAGGCAGAGGACTGAAAAGATGAAACATGTCAAGAAAGAGTACTGAGGCTCAAATGCACGGGTTTGCTCTTATTCCGCACCCCCACTCCTCAGCCCCAGAGGCAGCAAGTCCTGACGGGGCTGCAGGGGAGGGAGTGCCTGAAGGGTTAAACCCCCAAGTGCACAGAAAAACAAGTTCCATCTGGTCCCTGGGACAAAGCGACAGCCTGCAAAGCCCCCAACCCGGGCTCCTGCTCAAAGGACACATTGCTTTTTAAAATTCTAACTTGTGGCTGCCTCGATCTATAAATCAACCAGTTCTCCACACCCCAGAGCTCCCAGCAGGATTTGCAAATGGCAGTGAGACATTCGTGTTCTGAGAATAGGCACAGGAGAGTGCCTTCCCACTTGACCCGAGGTACCTGGTACCCAAAGCATCATCTCTGGCTGCCCTTCAAGGCAGGCACTGCTCTCCCCACAACAAAGAGAAGGAAGGCAAGACAGAGAGCACAGGAAACTCAAGACTCAGGCGGACCAGGCTTTGATTTAGACGCCCAACTTCCAGAACTGTCCCTGGGACTCGGCTGAGTCGCCGCCTTTGTTCATAGGTGCCATCAGACAACTGAAGCCACTTGCTCGCCCCACCCCCACCAGGACTGGGACTCCATCTTTGGATGCCAGGCTGGGCAAGGGGAAGGCTGGCTCATGAGAGGAACCCCAACTAGAGAAGTAGCAGTACTGCACACAAGGCAGCTTGCACCCCAGCCTCCCCGACAGGACCCTGGCCCTCCTCACCTGGAAGGTGAGGACTCAGAATGAAGCCAGTTAGCTTCCTGTGGACGCTGCTGGAAGCTGGGCCTGGCTTTCTACCACCCTGGGTATGTGCCTGCCCTGCCCACCACGGCAAACACTGAATCCAACATGAGCCTTCACCCTGCAGAGCCGGAAAGTAATTCACAAAAAGTTGGACAATTCAAAGTTACGGTTTCCACAGCAACCAGCACTCAGACCATTTGGGGAGCTGAAGCCTTTTCCTCTTAGCATTCACTTTTTTCTTCCCCAAATAGCATTTTTTCCTTATTATTAAAGTAATACATGTCTACTAGAGAACATATGGAAATTACAGACAAGTGTAAAAAAGAAAATAAAAATCACCCTTAATCCCACCACTCAAGGTGATCCAATGTTAACATTTTGATGTATTCTCTATTTGTCTAGCTTTTTTATTTTTGCATGCACAAAAAGATATAATTTTTGAAAATTATAGAGTGAAATTACTGTTTTATCATATGGTTTCTTTCACTTAAAATATATTGTAAGCCTTCCTATTAGCCTTAAATATTCTTCAAGAGCATGATTTTTAATGGCTTTGCAGTACGTTTTCATATGGATAGAGTACATTCTATTTAACCAGTCTATTGTTGAACATTTGGATGGTTTTCCTTCTTTCCCTGCTAATTTAAATAACACTACAATGAACATCCTTTTACATACATTTTTCTGTATGTCTTTGATTAAGTAATCATATTAGAATAAATTGCTAGAACTAAAATCACGCCTCAGCCATAATGGACATACTAATGCTTTTGATACCCATTACTAAGTCACCCTCCAGAAAGCTTGAAGAGATGTGTGCTCGTACCTGTAATATATACTCTTCTTAAAAAAGTCATAAACTGCCATTTGGTTGGTTTTGCATAAAGTCTCCACCATTTTTTCAAATCACATTTTAAAATTATAAAGAGAATCAGATCCCCACCCATACTTTTAATGACCTTTCCTTTTTCTATAATTTCTTTTTCTCAAGAGGCTTCATCTTTTTCTTATTGACTTCCGAGAGCCCTTTGTGCATGAAGATAATGACACTTTGTATATTTGTGGCACATATGTTCTCTCAGTTTGTCTCTGGAGTTTGTGGGTTTTATATATATAGTGCAGAAGTTTCAAATATCATTATAGCTTACATCTGTCCTTCCCCTCCTTTCTGAGGCTGGCCTTTGATCACATGCACAGGCGGACCACCCTGCCCCAAGACCAGTATTATTAACCTGGCTGCTGCTCTTCCAGCCACGCTGCAGCTGAGGGGTTCAGGTCGAGGTGTGGTGGGGCATCACTTCCACTGTGGTCCTAAACAAGTGCCCAGGAGGCTGAGTCAGGAATTATTGCCAGGCAGGTGCAGGTACATGCCGAGAAAGGCACTCCTCATGCGGCCTTGGCTTCCCATCTGAGATGGGGGCAGTACAGGGTGGGGAAAGCCAGATGTACGGAGAGCCAGGCTGGAGGGCACCTTCTTGCACAGTGCACCACACGGTGGAAATCCAAGGCTTGGATTCCCAACCTGGAATTACCATCACTCCACTTGCAAGATGAACTACTCGAGGCAGTCTGGCTGCCATTGCAGATTGTCCAAGATGAGGCTTCCATAAAACCTTAAAGGTGAGCTGGGCCAGAAGGAACCTGGGGCATCTGTGCCCCAAATTGTGAGTCTTGTCTTTAACCCCTACACAGGGCCCTCAAGACAGAAAGCACCAGCAAGGTGGCGTGATTTGGAACAGAGGGTGGTGACCTTGGGGCTGTCTTCCGGGAGGAGCCCGCTCACTGCCCGTGCTGTCCGGCCTCATGGCCCTATTTCAACCCAGCATTCAAATTTTCTCCCAGGCTAGCTGAGTGTCTGCTCCTGTAGCACCCTGTATCTGGCTGTAGGTCTGTCCCTCATTTCCTCTTCACTCACCGAAACAGTCTCAGATCTGTGTTTACCAGCCATCGCTTTGCACCTACAGTCTCTTGAAGTTGCCACACAATAACTCTCGATAAATAAGTATTTAGGTGCTTACTATGAGACAGACTCTGTCCCAGTGCTTGGGATAAACCAGGTGTGAACCAGGCAAAGATTCCTGCCCTCGTGGAGCTTCCATTCTAGCTGTGGGTGAGAAGAGATAAATAAACAAGCAAAAAAGTAACAGATGAACATCAGAAGGTGATGAATAAGATGAGAGAGAAGAGACTGAGGAAGGGAAGGGGCCCAGGGCCGCGGGTCCAAAAGGCCCTAGAGGTGACCTTTAAGGATTTGAGGGAAGTGAGGGCAGGAGCCTGCAGACACAGGAGAGGGTGATCCAGGCAGACAGCAGAGGGTGCACAGGACTCAAAACTTGCCCGGTCCAGAAATACCACAGAGGCCAGGAAGCCAGGTGAGCAAAAGCTGCCCAGAGCAGGGAAGTGGCTCCCTGAGGTCCCAGAGTTCTGAGTAACGAATTTAACCTTCTTGCACTGTGCAAAGCCGCAGTCTCCACCTTCTCTCCCACAGCCCTTCAGGCCCCAGCGGCCTGGAACCCAGGCAGCCAACTATGCTGATTCCCAGACTCAGCAAGCCCACTGGCCTGGGAATTCCTGGGTTGATCTGGGCACTGTGAGTGCATTTTCCAAAAGCTTTTCAGTCGCGGTGGAGTGTGAGAGTCACTCTCCAGGTCAGGCGGCCTTGGCACCGCAACTTTTCCTGTGCCCAGCTGTTCCACCCAGCTGATGACAGTCGCGCTCCAGGAGGGTGCACTGAGCTAGCAGCTCCCACTGCACTCCTGGGACAGGAAGGGCATTTCCACCACTGACTGGCAAAGGGAGAACTGGGCTGGGGGCGGGGTGCAGAGGTGTGCACCCCAGACCCAAATCACTACCTTGGCGTCTTCACCAGGACATAGGGTCTCCACAGTCTGGCCTCTGCATTTCCACCCTCGTGCAGGCCCAGCCGGCAGCCTGTTCCGCAGCCTGTTCCCGGTTCCCTGGGGCAGGATGACGATCACCTAGCTCCCTCTGGTGTTGGCACTTCCCACTGCAACCCCAAGAAGCAACAGAAGACAATCTTGGCCTTATCCAGGGCCAGATTCTCCTCCCTTCCTGACATCCACCGTGCAGGCAGAGAACACGGGCTGGGAGTTCAAGTGTCCGCCGGCATCTCCTCACTCCCCCTCGGGTGAGGGCGCAGACTTAACCCACAGAGAAGAAACAGACGATGCCTGACTCGAGCATCCGCCACACCCCACACCCAGGCCCCATGACCACACAGCCTCCTTTAGCCCACTGGTAGAGGGGTGGACAGGAGGCGCCTCACAACGCCCTCCTTCTCTGTGCTACTTCCCTGGACCTGAGGGTGGCTGTTGGGGAGTACCTCAGGCCATGTGAAGCAAGGGCAGTTTGCTCTTGTCCTGGAAGGAACTGGGACAGCAGAGAGGTTAAGGGCCGAGGCTGCTGCTGTTAGGTGGTCCCAAGGCTGTGACAAATAATGTTCAAGGGGCTTAGTGGTGAGCTCAGCCTGGCCACATGGAGAAGTCAGTAAACGTCAGCAGGCTGGAAGCTCTTGCACAAGAGGGGAATGGGGTGAAGAGGGCGGGTCGGCAGCAGAGGATCGAGGCTGCTTAATACGTCTGTCAGGGCAGATGAGCGTCTGCTGGACTGTGCTGACTCTCAGGTTCAGCACTGTGCCGTGGACAGAGATCAACACCTGCTGGACCTGTCTGGGGACGGACCAAAAGCCCAGCTGGGGTACAACAGCAAGGCTGTCGAGGACAGGCCAGGTGCCCGGAGGCACAGCACTCACCTGTTACTCCCAAGAGACTCAACTTGCAGCACTGTGCACTTAGCAGCATGAACCCCCAAGGGAGCCCTGGTTTCTCACTGGTCTCCCAAGCACCAGGCACCCCTGCCCTCCACAGGCTGACACTCTCACTGGAAAGTCAGATGGGAGCGGCTGGCTCTCTGTCCACCCCAGTATATCGGCAGAAATGCCCCGTTAGGGGACAGCGATGCTCAGAGGGGAAGCCACGCCCCAGCACAGCTGGCACAGACGTAGCAAAGAGGCGAGTGTCCCCAGGACTTTATACAGTGAGGAGGCTGCTGGCGTAGGAGTGGAGAGCCCGGGTTCAGGTGGGCTCTTAGCCTGCAAAGCTGACATACTGCGTGACCAACCTCAGGACAGGCGGAGACAGCGAGACTTAGGGACAGGGGCCCCTTCGGCGGTCGCCAAGGGCTGGGGTCTGGGAGGGAGGCCGAGGCAGGTTCGCGGGACCTGCAGGACGGAGGCGCCACCGTGTGTCACCCTAGCGGTGGAACATGCCATTGCACACTGTCAGCCCCACGGGATACTCACCACCCCGAGTGCACCCAAGTCCCCTCTGAGGGACGACAGTGTCATGGTGGGGTCACTGCAAACGAAACCGCAGTGGTGGGGGGTGGTCGTGGGGAGCTGTGTGGGGGCCAGGGGCATAGGGAGGACTCTGAGTTTTCTGTTTCACGTTACTTAAAAAAAAAGTCTACCCAGACACGGTGGATGTTTGTCATTCCAGCACTCTGGAGGCTGAGGCAGGAGGATGGCCATGAACCAAGTTCGAGTTCAAGTGCAGCCTGGAATACATAGCAAAACCTTATCTAAAAAAGAAATCATTTCCTTCGACCCGTTGTTTCCTCATTTGTGAATCCAAACACTAATGGCTGCTCTGCCTGCCCACGACACTCACAAAGCAGATTCTCCGTAGCGCAAGGTGCTCCTGTGTGTGGAGCGAGCCAGGATGCCACGACAGCTGTCTCTGCCGTACTAGCTGTCAGGTGCTTCCTGCCTGGAGGGCTGCAGACACCTCACAGGGTTTCCCAGCCCTGCCTCTTTTCTTCTCCCTTCATACGTAATTATACAAGTTTTAATCAATACAAGACATAACATTTGGGTTTTTTTGTAGTTGAGTGTGGTGGTACATGCCTGTAATTCCTGCACTCAGGAGGCTGAGGCAGGAAGATTGCTGTTGAGTTCGAAGCCAGTCTGAACTACATAGAGAAACTCTATCTCAAGAAAAAACAATTTTTTTCTTTTGAGACAAAGTCTTACTATGCAGTTGAGACTGGTCTTGAACCCACTATGTAGTCCAGGGCGGCCTCCAGTTCACTTTGATCCTCCTGCCTCAGTCTGCCGGATGCTGGATTTCAGGTATGCACCATGATCCCTGGCCACGAAATATTTTTCTTCTGAGGCACTGGGGTAAAACTCAAGACCTTGCCCTTGCCAAACAGGTGCAGAGACAAAATACATTTTTTTTTAAGTCTGTAAAACCTTTCTCGAAATTCTTTAGACCAGCAGCACTTCCTTTCTTGACTGAAGCAGGCAGCGGGTCGCTGCAGCACCCGAGATGTGCATTGTTTATCCCTCTGAAGGCCGCAGCAAGGGCCGGGTGCTATTTTAAACTCTGAGAAGCCTGTGCTGACCCTCGGCCGGCTGCTCTGAACAGAACCCAGACATGCAAAGCTCCCCCGCCCCGCGCACACACATTTGCCAAACGGCTTGTTAAAACCAGGATGCAAACCCGCTGAACTCTTTCAGGCCCGCAAGCCCCCTCGGTGGAGCGGCCCACACACATTTTTCAAAGAAACGCCATTTGATCTGAAAAACATCTGGAACCGCTCCGCCAGTCCGGACTGCGGTGACAGCAGCCGGCGGGCCTGGGAGCCCAACGCTGGGGGGCGCTGCTTCGCGCACCTGTGGGCCGCGCTGCGGACCCAGGCAGACTGAGCGGCAGGGGGAAAGTGCCTGGGACGACGTGGGAGGGTCTGAAGGTCGGTCACAGCCAAACCCAAACCCGTCCTCAGAGGGAGACGGCCCGGCCGCCCGTGCAGGCCGAGTCCCTCCCGGTCTCCACAGCTGGCAGCGCTGCCTGAACACCAGGCACAGCGGCGGACGCGCTGACTGTTCCGAGACTCGGCCGCCGGGGGCGCAGCGCTCCCTGTGCTGCCGGCCCGCCGACGCCTGGCGACTGGAGGGATGGACGCTGTGGCCGCTGCTGGGGCGCGTTCCGAGGCCGGAACTGAGCAGGCGGCGGCACAGCGGGAACCCCCACCCCTGTAACCGCGGGGCGCGCCCTGTCTGCTCTGAGGACTGTGATCTGGCACAGGAAATGTCTTTGCCTGCTGATCACCCCTCACCGGCCTGCCTGCTGTGCCCAGAGGCGTCGCGGGTAACATGCCAGGCAGCCTGGGCCGGGGGGAAATGACACGGGCGTGACATTAGCAGCCGCCGAATGTGCTCCTCACCTGGCTTCTAAACTCCACTCAGCTGTCACCCAGGCCCGCGCCTGGGCTCCTGAGAGGGAGCTCCCAGCACAGGCCTCCCGGAGCCTCTGAGAGCCCCTTTTATTCTGCTCCATCTGCCCTCCAGATGACAAGCTGCAAACCAACCTCTAAAGCTTACCACAGCGACAGGCGATGGTATTCATTCAGCCCAGACTGGTGGTACACTCCTGAATGCCAGCACTCTGGGATGCTGAGGCAGGAGAGTCACGAGTTCGAGCCTAGTCCAAGCACTTTTAGCAAGAACCTCTCTCAAATACAAAATAATTTTTGTAAAAAGGGAGGCTGGGGAAGCAGCTTAGTGCAAAGGCCCTTGGTTCAATCCCCCAGTACTGGGGGAAAAGTCACCACTGCTGGCCCAGTAAACCTAGTTTCTCTTGTGCCCCTCTTGCTTGGGATCAACACGTACCGCAGTTGCTTGCTGGGACAGAACTGCGGCCTCCACTGCCCACTCCCCTGTGACAGCCTGCGAGAGCACGCCAGAGCCCCGCCACCCTCACTGCCCAGCATGCCACAGAAATCTGAGGGTCACACCCACACTCTGGCCCCAGTACCCCACAGCCATGGCTAAGGATGTCAGCTCCTTAACATCTCTTCTTCACCGCCAGAGCCTGACCCTGTCTGCTTCTGGGCCCGCAAACCTGAGCCTGCTCACTGCCCCAGGGAATCATGGTAGTGCATGCCTGGGATCCCATCACTTGGGAGGCTGAGGCAGGAGGATTGCTGTCAGTTCCATACCTGTCTGAACTACATAATGAGACACCGTGTCAAAGAAGCAGCAAAAGAATCCCATGGTGACCCCCTTCTTCCCTAGCCTGCCTTTCAGGTGAAGTCCAGACCCCTCTTGGGGCCCACCCAGCTTTCTGGCTCCCTCAGAGAGGCCCTGACCCCTCTCAAGCCTCTTTCCCACCCAGTCACCAGCTTCTCTGTCCCTTCTGGGTGCCGGCCACCTGTGTCTCTGCATCTGTCCTGGGAGCTCCTTGGGGACAGCGAGTTGCTTCATGTCCCGACAGCAGGGCTGCTCCTCCAGAGACCATGTTCGGGGCCAGCAGCTGAGTCCTTCAGGGCTCACTGCTTTGGGCTGGGCAGCTCCCCACAGTCCTGCCCTGTGTGTGCAAGGACAGGGGCACAGTGAATCCAAGGTCTCAGCATCTCTAGTCTCTGTGACATCGGTGTTGAAATTTGTGTCCCCACCATGGCCGATGGGTGGCGGCTGTGGGTACTGTTGCTGGTGAGGGGTGTGCTTACCCTATGGGGGCGCAGGACAGGGTCGCCTGCTCTCCAAAGCCTAAGGAACAGTGGGACAGGACCTGGCTTTGTCCCTTCCCTCGAATGCAGCACCTTCTGCACGGCTTATGCGCCATCTCTGCTTTTCCAAAGGTGCCAAAGCTGCACTCTGGGGGAGAGAAAGTGCCCGGAAAGGCGCTTTTCAGGGCCCTTTCAGTCTTTGGTGGGCTGAGGAGGAGAACAGGGTGTGTTTGGATATGCTGGCCCCTGAGTGGTGTGGAGGAGCCGGGAGGAAAGGTCCACTTCCTTCGACAGAACCACTGCCCAGGACCACGGAGCTCAGCAGTTTCTCCTCAACTTCCAGGACTCCCGCCGCTTGGAGGGACACGTGGCGCTTTCATAACCTATAGCTCATAGTCCTGGGGTGCCCCTGCACCCACCATCCATTCTTCACTCACTGGCCAGGACACCCACTCCGCAAGCGCAGCCTGCAGGGCCACGAGGCTGTGGGGCCTCGGCATGGAACCTCGTTCTCCTCTGAGAGATTCCCCTGAGCCAGCACAGCACAGCACAGCACAGACGGCAGGAATGAACAGGGCCTTTCCAGGGCAGCGGACATGGCAAAGCTCCTTGCAAGAGTCAGTCAGCCAGGGATGGGAGGAAGCCCAGAAGCAGGCCGTCTGCTAAGGCTTCCTGGGGAGGAACGCGGGAGGCCAGTGAGACCCCAAGTGGGGAAGCAGCCTGCGCGAGGGTGTGGGGCGGGAAGACCTGAAGGCACGACGTGCTGATCTGTGCCCGCTGCACCCCTCTTGCGACACTCTCTGGACTTGTTTTGGACACACCTTGGCCCTGGCACCCCAACCCCTTCCGGGCACTGCTTTGATCGCCCTGGAGAGCAGGCTGTGTCCCTGCCCTTGCCTGTCCCCATCTGGCTGGGGCTGGGAGGAAATTCCTCTCTGGCCTCCTCTCAGCCGGAGGGCTCAGACGCTTCCCCACCCACCTGCCGCTTTCCTGAGGGACCTGGTTTCCAAATGCACCTGCTTCTGCTCCAGCTTGGCGGGCCTCACTCTCTGCCAGTGATCGATCCCTTGGGCCTCACAGGAAGTTCCAGCCACCACCTCCTTCAGAGTGAGCGTCCTTCCTGCCTGTTTCCATGCCAACTAGGTAAAACATCCCTTCAGCAAGTTCCCTTGAACTGTGCCAGCACCCACCCCAAGGTCTCCCCGACAGCCTCACCTGGGAGGCCGCTGGCCAAACCCACAGGAGTTGGGTGGAGCCGGTTCGGAGCCCAGTGTGCCCCTTCCTGCTCTGTATGGTTGTATTTCACAGAAATTGCTGTTTCCTAGCCTGACTCCCTCTTCCTGTAAACGACCCCTGCTGCCCATGGTCCTTGGACACACTAAGTGGGACTGGCCGAGCCACTGTTTGCTTTGAGGGTGGGTATTGATCCCAGCAGGGCAAACCTAGGAATATTCATATTGGAAGGAACAGACATATTGATCTGGTGATATTGTTTGACATCCTAGATGTCAGTCAGACTTGAAGTTATCCCTGGAGTTTTTGGCTTTGTAACCGATAAATCTTCCCTTTATTCTTTTTCTCTTGCCACCCTTAACTCGCCAGCTTGATAAGAGACTTATGAAATGATTATGCGGTTAGCAGCTGGCAGGATGTGGTCCCCAGTGAGCCACAGCTCTGTCACATTTCCACACAGTGGGATATTTCAAGGCTCAGAGCAATAGCTTCTTCCTTATTTTCTCTCAGCCCTTTATATTCTTTTATTTTGTGACAGTCTTCCTAAGCTGCCTAGGCTGGTTTTGCAATTGCAATCCTCCTGCCTCAGCCTTCTGAATAGCTGGAATTATAGGAGTGCTCCACCACTCCTGGCGTGGTATCTTCTCTTTGTTTGGTGTCCCTGTCCAGAAGGTCAGTTGTGCCAGCTAAGCCCTATCAAAGCCAACTCTCAGAACCAGTTTGACTCTTCTGGGAGTCCAGGAGCTTGAAAAGGCCTCACTGCCATCTAGTGGACACCTGCAGCAATAGCAGCCTGGGGAAGGGACGAGGACAGTGATTCTCCCTTGAGACAAGCAATGAAAAGCATTCGGCTGGAGCTCCTCACTCTGCAAGTGAAACTCCGAGGGACTGAATTAATGGTGAAGAGGACAAGGAGCCTGTCCCATGGGGTGCATATACTGGTCCCTCATGGCCTGGGCTCCTGCCCTGCCTCTGTGACCTGCCACTTCACAGAGATCACAGCAGCTTTCTTTGCTCCTTGTGGCTGCCCCAAGAGATTGTGGTGTGTGTGTGTGTGTGTGTGTGTGTGTGTGTGTGTGTGTGTGCGTGCATGCACAAGTGTGGCTTGCTCTCAGCCTCTCAGAGGAAAGGTTGCTTGTGACAGATGTGAAGAGAACAACCTGTCAAAACTGTGTGACAGCCACACAAACTGCGAGACACTTCACGAGACGACCCATTTGCTCTATGAGGCTGAAGACACTTGGAGAAGGGAAGTCACAGACGGACACAGTGGACCGAGGGACCTCTTTTCCCGGCTGCTGCCTCACTGGCCTGTGCAGCCGGCCCTCTGGCTTGACCAGGGGAGCAGGGCATCACAGAAGGAGGACAGGGAGGCAGAGCCCCTGCCCTCTCCCCTTCACACTGCGCGGGAGGGACCGGACGCAGCGTCCTCACCACCGCCTTCTGTCTCCACCCATCTGCGACCTGAGTCCTCACGGTACAGTCCTTGTACCTCGCTGACATTTTCCTCCTGCCCAGACACCAGTGAGCAGGAGGTCGGCCTTGACTCAGGCGGCTGGAAGTGGAGGAAGAAAGATGGAGACCAGAGGCGGGCCTGAGGGCGCGGTGTGGGGTCCTGTTTCCCCCTGCACAGCCTTCCCCACGCTCCCCAGACCTTCAAGCCCAGGAAGATCCCAGAACAGGGCGGGCTGGCCGCTTTGCAGGGAGAGAAACCATCACAGCAGCTCACTGTCCTTGTCACCAGTTGGTTCTGGGAGGCACTGTGAGTCCCAAAAACGCAAGTACCAAATGAACTGTTTTGACCAGAAGGGCACCTGACACGACAACTCCTAGCAAATGAGTATTGGAAGAAACTTTTCGCATCAGAATGTGTCAAGTACCAACCTGATGAGTTTCAAAGCACCAGAGTACAGAGCTACAATTACACCTCTGAGTCTACTTCGACCTTCTGTTTTGGATGATTTGGGGCACAAGGAGAGCATGTCGCTACCACAGTGAGCAAACGTCACATGCGCTGCTCTTACTCCACTCTGCGGTCTCCAAATCGTCCACAGTCCTGGGCTGTGGGGCCGCTCAAGGGTGGCACATCCATCTGGTACCCGCAGACCCGGCCCCACCACTGTGCACATGGCCCAGCCACCCCCCAGCTCCCTCGCCAATCCAGCCCATCCCACTCACGTTCAAGGCGCCAGAGAACTTGACTCTGGGTTGGCTCCAGCGCGTGATCTTCTGTCTGTAGTTGTTGCATGTGGGAATGAACATGCAGCCGATGTTCCCCAGCTCAGGGTAGAAAACTTCAAGGCCCCTACTGAGAGAGGGAGGCATCACCCGGGGCTGAGCTCTGCGAGGCTTTGGTCTAGTACTTGCGGGAATGGAAAGCCCATGAGACTACATCCTACACCTGCTACTGACTAGTTAGTTCTGTGACCCGAGAGTCGCTGGCCGTCCTT
This sequence comes from Thryonomys swinderianus, assembly GCA_004025085.1. Taxonomy (NCBI): domain Eukaryota; kingdom Metazoa; phylum Chordata; class Mammalia; order Rodentia; family Thryonomyidae; genus Thryonomys; species Thryonomys swinderianus. The sequence goes on from PVIC010001531.1 coordinate 15,902, forward strand.
GGGTCTCGGTATCCTCACCTGTAAAATGAAGCCATGACTAGTAGCTGGCTAATAGGCTTATTCTTAGAGAATAAGATCCTGGTCAGAGCTTGGGTTTAAAAAAAAAAAGTTCTAGGGCCGGAGGGTTAGCTCAGTGGTTCCAGCGCCTGCCTCGCAAATGCAAGGTCCTGAGTTCGATCCCCGGTAACCACATACAATGCTGGGCGTGGAGACACACCCACCAACAATCAACACTGCATACCACAGTGCCGGACGTCTTGGCTCACGCTTGTAATCCCAGCACTCGGGAGGCAGGGACAGGAGGATTGCTGAGTTCGCAGCGGCTTGCCTGGGCTACATAGTGAACTCAGGGCCAGCCTGAACTACAAAGTGAGACCCTGTCTCAAAAAAAAAAAAAAAAGTTCTAACAGCACCATTGGCAATACACGGCCATTCCTCGGTATCTGCTGGGGCCTGGGTCTCCCCTCGTACTGATCTCCCCCACATAAAACTGGCTTCATTCTTACGTGTGACTTACACAGTCTTCTGCACCTTTAAATTGTCCCTGGTTCATTTGTGATTCCTGGTACAATGTCATTGCTATGCAAGTAGTTGGCATACTGTATAAGTTAGGGGAAGATGAGAAGAAAACGTCTGTACGTGGCCAGTAGAGAGGTAGTTTCCCCCCAGATATCACTGACTTTGACGTATGGTTGGTTAAATACACGAAGTAGAAGCCCTCAGATCGGGTGTGGAGAGATGGCCAGACATCCTCAGCAAATCAGGTCAGTGTCTGCTGGGACACAGTGGTGCACCCCTGTAATCCTAGAACTTGGGAGGCTGAGGCAGGAGCACCATGAACTTGAGGCCAGCTCAGGCTACATAGTGAGTGCGTGGCGAGCGTGAAATAGGTAGTGAGACTGTCTCACAAAACAGACAGAAAAATGCACACACACATGCACATGAGCAGAAAACCTTGCTCTGTGTCTTTAAGTTAGGGCAATATTTATACATTGCTCATTAGGAACATTCTGATTAGAGAAGAGAAACATTTAGCAAGTCAGCGTAGCCTTTCTTGGACAGAGAACTTCTATGTCTCCTGAACTATCAAGAGCTCACTGGGCCTGAAACCCCATCAACGGTGAGGTTTGAGTTAAACACACCCCATACCTGGGTTCATTTTAAATGGTCAGATGCCCCTCAGGGGTAAAACGTCTAGTCCTGAGGGCTTCAGTAGGAGCCACTGAGAAGAGGAGCCTGAAGAGCTCTTGTGCTGGGAATCTGTCTCCGTGAAGGAAGACGAGTGGGAGAGAACAAAGGACAGAGGCTGCGGGTGGCTGAGGACAAAGTCAGTAATCTGGAACTTCAGCTGCCCGGGCTTAAGGGCTCACTGAGTTTTTAATTTTAATTTTGACAAGGCCGTGTTTGTGGTGCACCATGATCATATTCCTCGTGGGGCACTGGGCCATGTACACAGCACACCTCAACGCTCTTTTTCGCCCCTTCCCCTGCCCTCCTTTCCCTCTCCATCCATCTCTTGATCCCCTCCCTTTTGCAAGAGATCTATCTGCCTGTTTCCTATTATCTTCAGTTTTTGCTAGTTAAATTAGGTATAGTTTGGGCTTCTCATATTAGAGAAGCCATGCCACATTTAAGCGTGTGATTTATTTCACTTAACATTATGGTGTCAAGGTGCATCCACTTTCCCATACGCTCACGTTGTGTATAAATACATCTCATTCATCCATCCGTTAATACACATATAGCCTGTTTCCAAGATTTGCCTATTGGGATTTATGCTGCTACAAACATGAGTATGCATGCATCACTGTAATATAATGTCTTCAACTCTTTGGGGAAGATGCCTAGAAGGGGAATAGCTTGGTCAGCTGGAACCTCTGTGTGTAGTTTTCTGAGGATCTCCATATTGCTTTCTGCACTGGCTGTCTTAGTGTCCATTCCCATCAAAAAGGTAAAGTGCTCCTTTTCCCACAGCCTCGCCGGCGTTTCTTATCACGTGATTTCTTGATGACAGCGGCTCTTCTGGAGTGAGGTAGAATCTTGATCTTGTTTACTTTGCATTTCTCTAGTAACCAGAGATGTTGAACATGTTTTCATGAATTTATTGGCCATTTTTCCTTCTTGGCGAGAAATGCCTATTCATTTAAGTTGTCCATTTTTTTTTTTGTTTGGGAGATCATTTTTTTTTAGTTCCTTATATATTCTAGATATTAATCCTTTGTTTGAGGTATGACTGCAAAATCTTTTTCCCACTCTGTAGGTTGCCGCTTCTATCTGTTGGTTGTTTTCTCTGCTGTGCAAAAGCTTTTTAGCATAATATGATCCTATTTGGTGACCCTCATTACTATTTCTTGGGTAACTTGGATTCTTCTCAGAAAGTCCCTGTTGATGCCTGTGTCTTCAAGAGTTTTACCTGTTTTGTCTTCCACCAGACTGTTTTTGTTTCAACAGTTAGCTCTTTGACCCTTTCTGATTTCAGTTTAGTAGCAGGTGAGATATACGGCTCTAGACTTAATCATTGGCATGTAGAAAGCCAGTTTTCTCAGTACGAGTTGTTAAAAAGTTTGTCTGTCCCGCAGCATGTGTTGTTGGCCCATCTGTCAGAGTTCAGAAAGCTGAATGCCCCAGGGCCATTTCTCCATCCTCTCTCCTGTCCCACTGATTGTGATGTGATGTTTGTATCACTGTAGCTGTGTAATATAACTTGAAATGCAGGATTATGAAGCCTCCTGCTTTTCCCTTGTATCCACAACTGCTTTTGCTATGTTTGTCTCCACGTGAATTTTAGGGTTGTTTGCTCTACCTCTGTGAGGCATGTTCTGTAAGTATTTTGATTAGGATTGTATTAAAACTGCATATCAATTTTGGAAGTATGGGCATTTTGTATATCTTTCCATTTTCTTATGTCCTCTGATCTCCTTTTGTAGTAATTTTTATTGTGGAGGTCTTTCACCTTCTTGGTCATGTTAGTTCCTAAGTAATTTAATTTTTCTGGATATTACCGTGAATGGTATTGTTTTCCTAATTTCTTTCTCAGTGGGTTAATTATTGGTGGACAAGAATGCTGTTGGGTTTTGTATTGATTTTATACCCTACTATAACTTATTTTTGAAACACAGACTTTCAAATAGATAAACTAAACTCTTTGTGCCAATTTTTAAAATGCCTGCCCTTCTGATAATTTCCCCCTAGGACCCAGGGTCTGTTTAGCATTAATTTAGTTAACATGATTCATTGCAAGAACTGCAAGTTCAAGCCCAGCCTGGGCAACTTAGTGAGACCCTTTCTTAAAATAAAAAATAAAGGGACTGAAGATTTAGCTCAGTGGTACCACGCCTGCCTGGCAAGTGCAAGGTCCTGAGTTCAATTCTTAGTACTAGAAAAAGGAGTCTTAAAATAAAAAATAAAAATGTCTGGAGATATAGCTTAGTGCAAAGGCCCTGGGTTTGAGCCCCTGTACCACAATATGAGCAAAATCTGCATTACTATTTTTTCTAGAATTCAACTATATTATTTTTTAAGAGAAGATATTTTTATTCTAAATGTTTGTGAAGATTCAAATGTGCAAAAAAGATGGAGTAAGAAATTAAAGCTCTTTTTTTCTTTCTTCTTCTTCTTTTTTTTTTTTTTTCTCGAGACAGGGTCTCACCTTGTAGCACAGGCTCTCCTTGAACTCGCTATGTAGCTCAGGCTGACCTGGAACTCATGAGAATCCTCCTGCCTCAGCCTCCTGAGTGCTGGGATTATGCCTAACTAAGAACTGGAAGTTCTTTCTCCCCTCTCTCCCATTTCTGAGATAGGGTCAGAGGACAGTGCCTTTCTCAGGTACCAAACTGCAGAGTGTATGGTCTCCAAGTGGCCTAGGGAGCCAGAGGGTGACCCAGGCAGGAATCTGGAGAAAGCTGCTTTTCTAACAGGCAGCCCGTGAGGGGTGGCCTGAGCAGCAAGCTGTAAATGTGACTGGTGGGGAGGAAACATTCTGGACTGCAGGTTGGGGGATGGGGGCTTTCTCTGGTCCCAGCAAGAAGGGCTGGGGAGTGGGGGATCCCCCTGTAGCTCCTGTTTCTGAGTCCGCAGCCCGTCCCACAGAGCTGGCCCCGAGAGTGACCCCAGCCTGCCACCTTACTTGCATAGCACTGCGTCTTCGTCCGACAGGGGCTTGTAGACACACTCGTCGTCTTCATTGTCTCCGGTGGCCACCATCAGGATACCCAGCCACAAGACTGCAGCAACTAGCCTCATCGTCCAGGCTGCGGGCCCCTAGAACCAAAGGAAAGAGCCACTCCAGCAGCAGGGTCTTCTGCAAGGCCTTCCCAGTGCCTGGCTCCACCCCGGGCTGCCTGGCAGGACACAGCTCTGGGAAGTCAGGAGGACGGCAGCCAGCCGTCTGGGCTCCAGCAGCTAATCTGCCACCGGACACGTGTCCCTCAGGTGACCTTGGCCCTGCTCCAATCCTGGCTCGGCATAGCCCTGACATGGCAGTGCTTTGTTGTCACTCTGACCTGGTTGCCAGGAGGAGGCCTGCTGGAGCCTGAGGTGCAGCTTTTGGGCCGAGCCTGGAGGCCGCTGGTTTCCAGCACAGGGCAGGGTGAGGATGCAGGCTGTGTCCCAGGACTTCTGTCTCTCCGGCCTCAGGTCCTGCAAGCTCTCTAGTCTCCAAAGCCCTGGGCTGTCTGAAGGTGGATGCGGCAGAACAGGGAGATCAGCGTAGAAAATGGGCTGCCTGCCTGAGGCTGGCTTGGAAAGGCCAGCTGGGGACACGGGGTGCAGGGACAGAGGGTGCGACCAGCTGCACCTTGCAGCTGTGCTGAGCTCAGCACTCCTGAAGTCAGAGCCTCTGGAGAAGGAGGCCCATGGGGCTGGGCTGGGCTGGGCCCTGCATTTCCTGGGGACACCTCACCTTCCTCTCAGGAGGGAGCAGGGTGGACTCCCCACTCCTGGAGATGCCACCTCCTAGGTCCTCCCCAAGATACACCCCTGTCCCCTCTCATAAACAAGTAAAATGACCCTGGATACCTCTGGGCCTTGGTAAGGACAATAATACCATCGCCAGGAGGTATCTATGGCCTGACCTTTAGAGCAACTTTCTGCTTCAACTCCTGCTTCTAGGATTGAGACTTTTAGCAGAAAGCTTTCCTTTTAGCTTCCAGTTAAACACATTTCTGAGTCACTCAGCTCCCTGAAGTATGACCAGGACCTGTCCCCCACCACACACAACTTCCTTCCAAGGTCTCTGAGCAGAAAATGTCTAACAGTAGCCTCTTGCCAAGATTAATGGGAGAATGCCATGAATTTTGTCACATGGAGGGGGGTGCTCAGCATATAATGATGTTCAGGAATTTATGGATAGTGGAAGGTAGTCCACAGGTAGAAGAGTAGGGCTGGGGCACACTGTACAGCCAACTGGTCACAGTGTGCCAAAGGTTGTAAAAAGCCATAGCTGATATGTTGAATGAGATGTTTCCTAAAAAGAAAGAGTGTACACTGAACACAAGACCCAAAATGAATCAGGCTTAGGACTCCTGAGTGCTGTGGAAATTCTCAATGCGGAGTGTAATTGTGATGTGTCTATATAATGTACCAATTTAAAAAAAGACACCTTCTGGGCCGGAGGGTTAGCTCAGTGGTTCCGGTGCCTGCCTCGCAAGGGCAAGGTCCTGAGTTCAATCTCCGGTAACCACATACAATGCTGGGCGTGGTGGCTCATGCCTGGAATCCCAGCACTCGGGAGGCAGAGGCAGGAGGATTGCTGAGTTCGAGGCTTGCCCGGGCTACATAGTGAGCTCAGGGCCAGCCTGAACTACAAAGCGAGACCCTGTCTCAAAAAAAAGACAGCTTCTGATCTTTCATTTACATCTGGTGAGAGGCCAAGCAAACTTTTCAATACGAAAGTATACATGTGATGTGAGGAAAAAAGCAAGTTTTTGATAGGAGAAATGTTCTCATCTCTTATTTGCATGAGCAGGAGTTCAGTTTAGTATTTTGAATACTAAAGACCCCCACCACTTTATCCTCAGGGCCACTGTGAGCCTATTCACTGCCCTGTTTCTGCCGAATAGAGTGCTCCTCTTTCTCACCCTCACTGTCTTCTCTGTGTGGCTTGTTCAGATCGTGGGGACACCAAGGGCCTGGAAAGAGGCCCCACAGGACTCATCATCTGGTAATATGCCTACCCTTCTGTTCATTCACTAAGATCACATGCTGACCCCAGGGCTACGGGAAGGGCATTGTCTCTGTCCTCACAAAGGTCCCAAAACAGCCAAAGCCAGAGAATAACACTACCAAAATGGCCGCCCAAAGCCAAGAGACTCTTTAAAATGGCAGCCACCGGAGAAGCCAGAACTTTTCTGAGTGCCAACTGCTCTCAGCCCAGTTAGGGAAAATGCATAGTGTAGTCACTGCTGTCGAGCCTATTCACCCCAGTGAGGCCTTGTCACCTCTCTCTACCCAGGCCAGAGGCATACCCTCCCTCCTGGGCCTTTCCCAGTGCCCTCAGGAATCCCTGAACTCTGCTGGATCAATTTCCCCTTGATGATTTCTTTTCATTCCTAATAAGACACTGAGATAAAATTCAAACTCCATAAAATTCACTCTTAATCACCCTACTAGTATCAGTATATTCACACACTTCTACAGCCATCAGCATTATTTAATTACAGATCTCTTTCAGCCAGATGTGGCGGTGCACATCTGTATCCTCAGCACTCGAAAGGCTGAGGCAGGAGGATCATGGCAACATGTAGTCAGTCTGCGCTACACAGTGATCTCGAGGCAGCTCATGCGGAGGACCCTGATATTGACTGTGCCCCATGCAGGCTGTTGAGTTAACTCCACAGCCAGTTTGTTTTGAGAAGTGAGTCTGGCTGACACCTGTATGCCAAGGTCAGAGCGACTTGAACCCAAATTCCGTTCCCACAACAAAGCTTCTGACTAGAAGTACTATGTTCTAATTATAATATATTTTGCCTCTTCTGTTCCTAATTTGAGATTGCTTTGTCTTGTCCTTTATGAGCCTTATTTACTTAATTTCCATAGAAACTGCACATGGCTCGCCTTTATCCCAGTTAATTGCCATTAAAAGTCAGTGCCTGGACTAGACAGTGCCTTTGTGGGTTAGCACCCTGCTTTCTCTCTTGGAGTTCTGTCTCTCAGCATATTTTTTCTCAGGTCTGCATCATATATGGGCAGGTGTGACGGGAGACTTACTGCAGGAGTCTCTAGCAAGCTTGAACTACATATTGAGACCCTGTCTCAAAAATAAACAAACAACCAAAAATCAATTTACAAATCACCTGCTCAATGCCCAAGCAGTCCTGCTCTCACCAGCAGTTCCACCTGCTCCTGCTGTCTCGCCCGGCAGCCTGGTTTATCTTCTGTCTCCAGCCTCTGCCCACACCTCTCCACTTTCTTAGATACCATCATCATTACAGACTCCGTTGCCCCTGAAACATCAGCTTGGAGCAGCTGAGGGCTCGGATCCTGACTCTCCTCTCTCCTGCTCTCCCATGATGCCCCGTACGCATCTTTCAGCTCAGGCCGACATCTGGTTCCGATGTTCTCTTCACCTCCTCTCCTGTCCTGACTACTATTCTTCCAGTCCTGCAAACTGTCTGTTTCTCATCACTGGCCAGCCTCATCGCTTCCCTCCACCTCTCCTCACATGGCAACTCCAATCTGGACCAGTCCGAGGGTCTGCCTGCCCCCCTATTCGCCATATGCTGTGCCTCCTTAAGGGCACAGGGGGCAGGAGGAAGGGGGATAGGAATTGCACTAAGTGAGAAAAACCAGTCACAAAAGATGACAGATGCTATCTTCCCATTTACATGGAAGGTCCAAAACAGGGAAATATAAGGGGTCAGAGGCTGTGGGATAGGAAGGGTGGTAAGTGACAGGGGTAGGGTTGGGTTTCTTTTAAAGGTGATGAAAATGTTCTATAATTGTGTGATAATTATACATAATCTAAAATCTATGAGTTCTACACTTGGGTAGGGGTACAGGGGATCGAAACAAGGGTCTTTGCTTTGACTTATATCTCCAGCCCTTTTCAGATTTTTTATTTTGAGGCAGGGTTTCTCTAAATTGCCAAGTTGCCGGCTCAAACTTGTTATCCTTCTGCCTCAGTCTCCCAGAGTGCTGGGATTGCAGGCATGTGCCACCACGCCTGGCCAGAGAACACTTTAATACTGTGAATCTGAAGCTTATATCAACAGGGCTGTTTTTTATTAATAAAAAAGTCAATCCTGTGCTGGAGATTTAGCTCAGTGGTTCCGGCGCCTGCCTCGCAAGCACAAGGTCCTGAGTTCGATCCTGGTAACCACATACAATGCTGGGCATGGTGACTCATGCCCACCAACAATCAACCAGCAATCAGCACCACATACCACAGTGCCGGGTGTGGTGGCTTGTGTCTGTCATCCCAGCCCTCGGGAGGCAGAGACAGGAGGATTGCTGAGTTTGAGGCTTGCCTGGGCACATAGTGAGCTCAGGGACAGCCTGAACTACAAAGCGAGACCCTGTCTCACAAAAAAAAAAAAAAAAAGTCAATCCTGGTGATGTCAGCACAGTGTAGAACTTGGAGGCTTCAAGTGCTTGTTGCACCATAGAAATACACACACACACACACACACACACACACACACACACACAAACTTGCTGAACTTTGTAGCAGGTCTGCAAAGTAGTCAAAGGTTGAGAGCAAGGTAATGAATGCCCAGTCAAGAAGAGTCTCCTTCCTGGGCATGGTGGTATACACTCATGATCTCAACTACCCCAAAGGCTGAGGCAGGAGGATCACAGATTTCAGGCCATCCTGGGCAATTAATGAGACCTGTCACAACATAAAAGGGCTGGTGGTAAAGCTCAGGAGTGAAGCCCCCTGGGTTCTAGGTTCAGCTGCCAGTATTGAGAGGAGGAAAAGCCTCATTAAAATGGGTGAGACATTTCATTTTCTTTCTCCCTTGTCTACTCCTTCCCAGTGCAGGAGCCCTCTTGGTCTGTAGCAGATGGCACCTTGGGTCCTCATTCCCTTCTAAGAGTAGAGAGGAGCCGGCAACATTCTCACTTGTTTGGGCATTGCCTGCAGGACTGGTCTGTGCTTTGCCCAAGGGATCTTGGGTCAGAAAGGAGGCAGGTACTACTCAGGAACATAGCAGAGACTACAGTCTCCTGGTGCCTAGGATACAAGTTACAGATTAGGATGTTCCATTAGAGCAGTAGCAAGGGTGACAGCCTGCAGGAAAGTAAGACATTGTGAAGCAGCTGTGTACATGGGGAAATGGAGCAAGCCACATGCTACCCATGGAAGACTGCGCTCTGACTGGGCACAAGACATCCACTTCCTGTCAGGTGACCCCAGGGCTCAGTCCAGTGCAGCTCCTCAGCGAAGCACTGCTATAATACACACTCCATCAGCAAGACCAGGAGGCAGGATGGTATTCTCACTCAAAAGCTCATTCTCAACAGCAGAAAGGAGATCACAAGGCATGCAGAGGTATAGGGAAACAGTCCATTCAAAGGAAAACACAATAGACAAAAATATCCCTGAGGAACCCCAGACATCAGACTTAGTAGACAAAGAGTCTCAACCATTTTAAGGATGCTCAAAAACCTACAGGAAGGGGCTGGGGGATTTAGCTCAACTGGTGCCGTGCCAACCTTGGATGCACAAGGGCCCAAATTCAATCCCCGGTACCACCAAAAACAAACAAACAAACAAAAAACCTACATGAAAAGACAAACAAAAGAAAGCAGACAACATATAAACAAAATTAGTCTAACAAGAATGACAGAACGTACAAATGAGAGACAAGTAGAAATTCTACAGCCAAAAATGAGATAATAGCAATGATATCTTCCATAGAGGGATTCAAAATCTGATCTGCTAGGGAGAAGAAATAGTGAACCTGGAGATATGTTGATTAAAAGTCTTGAGCCAAAGGCAATAAAAAAAAAAGAGAGAGAGAATGAGGAAAAGCAAACAAAGCTAAGGGACTTGTGAGATGCCACCTAGCAGACTGTTACCTCCCCAGTGAGAGAAGACAGAGAAAAACCAGACAAAAGAGCAGAGATCATTCAGAGAAATAAAAACCTAAATCTTCTCCTAACTGAAAAAAGACAAAACTCTAAAATTCCAAGGAGCTCAAATGACTCTAAGTAGGGCAAATTCAGAGAGATCTGCACTGAGACACATATTCAAATTGTGGAAAACGGAAGTCAAAGAGAGAATCTTGAAAATGGCAAGAGAGGAGCAACCTATGTATTATGATTCTCAATAAAACTGCCAGTCAATCTCTCAGCAGAAAGCTTGGAAGCCAGTAGGAATTGGGATAACATATTTAAAGTGCTAAAAGGGAAGAAAAGAAAACCCTTCCAGCCAAGAATTCTATATCCAACAAGGCTATGTCCCCAACATAAGGGGCAAATTAAGGCATTTCCAGGTAAACAAAAGATAAAGGAATTTATTACCACCTGCTTCTCTGTAGGAAATGTTGAAAGGCTGAAACCAAATAATGATAAACAGTAAAGGAAGAAATATATAAAGATCTCCATTAATGGTAAATACATAGGCAAATACTGTCTCTTTGGTTACCTTCCTGTTGTTGGGACAAAATACCCAACACCTACAGCTTAAAGGAGAGGCTCATTTGTTCTATAGGGGGTGGGGAGGTGTGGGTGGGGGGGATATGGGTAAAAATGAGAATTGACTTGTGTCATATATCGGTACAAATTCTCCAATGTTATATGTGATTGTGAGATGTATATTAATTGTACCAATAAAGAATTCAATTTAAAAAAAAAAGGAGAGGCTCATTTGGGCTTACAGTTTGGTGGGTTCAGTCCATGGTTGGGTGGTTCCAAGGCAGGAAGGGCCTGGTGGGAGATAGGTGCTCACCTCACAGCAGCCAGAATGCAGAGAGAAGGGGGAAGCCCCAGATAAGATCAACTCTTCCAGGTCCTTCTTCTAGTGACCCATCCCTCCATCCAGGTCCTACCTCCTAATAGCACCTGAATTCATCAATGGATGAATCCATTCATGAGGACAGCACTTCAATGATCCAATCACCTTCAAACACAAGAGATTTGGGGGGACATTCTCAATCTAAACCATAACAACTACTGTAATTTTGGTTTTAACTCCACTTTTTAAATACAGGATTTAAAGACAATGAATGAAAATATTTACAAACCTATGGTCTTGGGTATACAACACATAAAGATGTTAATTGTGACATCAATAACATGAAATGGAGGGGACATACCTATATAGGAATAGTTTTTATGCCCAATTAAAAGTTTAAACTGGCATCAACTCAAATTGAATTGGTATAACTTTACTTATTTTTTAATTTTTCTGGTACTGGAGATCAAACTCAGGACCTGTGCTTGCTAGGCTGGTGCAGTGCCACTAAGCTACATCCCCAGCCCAATAGTTATAACTGTAGAATGTTATTCCAATCCACAAGGTAATGGCAAAATATATCTCTAGAGTATATACTAAAGAAATGAGAGTTGAACCAAATACTTCACCATGAAAAATCAACTGAACAAAAAGAAAGGTAGAAATACATACACTGAGAGCCAGAGACACTAAAAAACATACAACAGAAATCTAGTAACAAAATGCCAAAAATAGATCACTGCCTGTCTGTAATTTCTTGACATTTAAATTGATGAATTTGCCCAATGAAAACTTATGACAGAAAAAGGTACAGAGTGCCATGTTGGGTTTTAAAAAGCATGATCCAGCTGGACATGGTAGCACACACCTGTAACCAACTTGTGTACCGTGATTCTCAGGACTCGGGAGGCTGAGACAGAAGGGTCACCTGAGTCAAAGGCCAGACTTCACTACAGAGTAAAAATCTGTATCTACAAAATAAGATCCAACTATCTGCTACCTATAACCAATTACTTTAGATCTATAGACATACCTAGAGTGAAAGTAAAAGGATGACAGCACTGTAACCAAGGGAGTGGAGGTGACTATACTGACAACAGACAAAACAGTCTTTAGATCAAGATGTGCTACAAAAGACAGAGGAGGATACTGTCCATGGATGAAAGGGTTATCAGCGCCAATAACACTGCCATGGTTCAGATGTGGTTTGAGCATGTGCCCATGGTGCTGGGTCAGAAGCTCAGTCCTCCATGTGGCTGTTTTGGGGCTGGGCATCGGTGAGACCTTCAAAAGGAGAGCTGGTTTGGGAACCCGGGCTCCATGCCTAGAAAGAATTACTGTAGTTCTCATGGGTCCTAGGCTGGTTTTCATGAGAAGGCTGTTGAAAAAGAGAAAGACTGGCCCTCCTTGCTCACTGGCTTCCTGCTTGATGGTGTGGTCTTTGCTTTGGCATCTGTCATCTACCATGTGATGCTGCCAAAGAAGCCTCATCAACATCAAGCAGGTGCTGGGACCACGCCCTTGGACCTCCAGAATTGAAACAAACTTCCTTCCTCCCTCCTTCACTCCCTCCCTCCCTTCCTTCATCCTTCCTTCTGTCCTTCCTTCAGCACTAGGGATTGAACCCAATGACTTTCTACTGCTGAGCTGTATCCCCAGCTCTTTCCATTTTGAGACAGGTCTTACTAACTTGCCCAGGAGAAGTCTGAACTTGCAATCATCCTGTCTCAGCCTCCCGAGTACCTGGGATTACAGATGTGTACCATTTGACCTGGCCATAACCTCTTTTCTTTATAAATTATGCAGCCTCAGGCATTCTGTTTGTGCAATGGAAAATATAGAAGGCAGAAAATATAGTAATTTTAGCATATGCACTCTGAGATGCAAAATATGTGAAGCAAACACAGAACTAATCAAATAAATAGATAACCCAGCAATAATAGAGATCTTAATATGCCTTTTTTTTTTTTTTTTTTTTTGGAGACAGGGTCTCGCTTTGTAGTTCAGGCTGGCCCTGAGCTCACTATGTAGTCCAGGCAAGCCTTGAACTCAGCAATCCTCCTGTTTCTGCCTCCCGAGTGTTGGGATTACAGGCGTGAGCCACCACACCCGGCTCAATATGCCATTTTTAATAATGGATAAATAGAAGATCAATAAGGAAATAGAGGATTTCACTGACAATTGGCTATATCAAAAATATGTAGAACAATCCATTTAACAAAAGAAGAATACACTTTTTCCTGATGTACACACATGAAACATTCTTCAAAACAGACATGTCAAGCCACAAATCTTAATAAAAGACTGAAGCTGTAACAGAGTATCTCTTCTGAGCTCAATGAAAAAAACTAAAAAAACAGGAGGAGAAAGACTGGAAGAATCACAAATGTGTGGAAATTTTAAAACACAACGATCTACTGGTTAGTTGACTGCTTGGTCGGTTGGTTGGTTGCCATGCTGAGGATTGGACCTGGGCCTTACGCACACTGGGCAAACACTATCATTAAACAACATCCCTGACCCCCAAGCAATATGCTCTGAAACACACTATAAATCAAAGGCAAAATCACAGAGAAACTAGAGACTAATTTGAGAGAAATGAAAATGAACGCACAGGATAACCAGCTGAGTAAGGGCAGAAAAGCTGACTGTGCTCACACAGCACCGGTGCTTATTGGGAAGCTGTCAAACAACCACCCATACTCACACTTTAAGGAACTAGAAAAAGAAGAGAAAAATCAATGCAAATTAGAAGAAAAAAAGAAGTCACAGCAGAGATAGAGGACAGAAAAACAGTAGAGAAAATCAACAAACCAGGAATCGGTTCTTTAAAAGACATCAGCAAAACTGACAGCCTTTCAGTTAGATTGACTACTAAAAACAGAGGGATGGCTCTTATTAAAATCAGAAGTGAACCTAAGTTATTACAATATTTAACGGAAGAAATAATATTTACAGAAATAAGAGGATTATAACAGGTTAATACGGACAATTGGGTAACATCATTGGTTATTTAGTAAACTGGCTAACTTAGATGACTTGGACCAATTCCCAGAAACACAATACTATGAAGACTGAGTCATCGAGAAACAAAATTATAACAGGTCTGTGACAAGTAAAGAGACTGAACCAGTAATTAAAAGCCTCTCGGTGAAGGACTGGGGATATAACTCAGTGGTGGAGCACTTGTCCTGCATGTGCTAGGCTGTGAGTTCTAATCCCTAGCACTGCACAAAGACAGAAAATAAATCTCCCATCCTGGTCCACACAGTTTCACTGGTCAGTTCTACCAGATATCTAAAGAAGAGTTAACACCAGCCCTACTCCAAGTCTTCCAAAAACCTGAAGAGGAAATTCTTCCTATTTTAGAAGGCCAGCATTAAACTGACATTAACCTGACATTTACTAGATAAAGACATTACAAAAATGAAAACTACAGGGGCCGGAGATTTAGCTCAGTAGTTCTGGCCCCCTGCCTAGCAGGCGCAAGATCCCTAGTTCAATCCCCAGTAACCACATACAACAATACCAGGCATGGTGACTCATACCTACCAGCAGTCAGTACCACACACCACAGTGCCAGGCATGGTAGCTCATTCCTGTAATCCAGGCACTCAGGAGGCAGAGGCAGGAGGATTGCTGTGAGTTCGAGGCTTGCCTGGGCTACATAGTGAGCTCAGTGCCAGCCTGAACTACAAAGCGAGACCCTGTCTCAAAAAAAAAAAAAAAGAAAGAAAACTACGGACCAATCAATTATATCCTAAGAATATTGGTGTAAATATCCTCAACCAAAAACTAACACAGAGAATTCAACAGTACACTGAAAGAATTATACATCATGACCAAGTGACATTCCTAAAATGTAGGAACAATTCAACGTTAAGAAACAATCAGTGTCGTAGATCACATAAATACAATGAAGGAATATACCACGTGATCATCTCAACTGGTGCATAAAAAAGCACTTGATAGAATTCAACTCCTTTTCATGATAAAAGCAATAAACCAGAAAAAGAAGGACATTTTCTTAATTTAATAAAGATGATATATGAAAACTCCATAACTATCATACTCCATTGTAAAAAGCTTAAATTTTCCCCTAAGATCAAGAACAAGACAAAGATGTGTTTTTCAGCCACTACTAATCAATACATACTGGAAGATACAGCAAGAAGACACAGCACAGCAAAGCAAAACAAATTGCATCCAAATTAGAAAGGAGAAAATACAAAGATTTCTGTTTCCAGATGACATGATCTTATATGCAGGATCCTAATTAAAGAAAAAACCCTATTAATAAGCAAATATGACAAAATTACAGAATACAAAATTAAGTGCATTTATATTCTATAACAACAAAGAACCTAAATAGGAAATAATTGAAACAACTATTTGCCATAATGTGAAAAAAATTAATGTACACTAAAAAGTTCAAATTACCAGTGAAAGAAATTACAAGGCTAAATGCGAGGACATATTGCATGCATAGACTGGGAGATTTAATGTTATTAGATTGGTAAATGTAGGGCTAGAAATTTAGCTCAGTGGTTCTGGCACCCTCTAACAAGCACAAACTCCTGAGTTTGATTCCAGGTAACCACATACAACAATACCAGGCGTGGTGATACATGCCCACCAGCAATCAGTATCACACACTACAGTGCTGGGCCTGGTGGCTCATGCCTGTAATCCCAGCAGTCGGGAGGCAGAGGCAGGAGGGTTGCCTGAACTACAGAGCAAGACCCTGTCTCAAAAAAAAAAAAAGTAAAAATATGCATAATGAGCTATGCATTCAAGAAAAGTTGTATGAAAATCTCACTGACTTTTTTTCATTTTGAATTTTTTAAAAAGAAATAGGAAAAACCCACTTAAAATTCATATGTCATCTTGAGGGGTTCCAATAGCAAAACACTTTAAGAACATAGTAGCAGGAAGACTGAGACTTCCTGGTTTCTACATTTAATATAAAACTAGAATAATCAGAACAGTGAGATATTGGCAGAAAAACAGATAATTAGGTCACTGGAACAGAATAGAGGGCCCAGAAATAAATTCTGTGTGTATCACAGACAAATGATTTTTAACAAGGGTGCTTCAAGCCCTGAGTGGGGAAGGGACACTTCATCTCAGCAAATAATAAGAGACAACTGAAATGGCCTCTGTGGAAGAATAAAGCTGGCCCCACCTTACACTGAGTTAAAAACCTGGCCCCAAAGCATCCAAGACCCAAACCTTAGCAGTAAAACCATACAACTCCTAGAAGAGACTAAGAGAAAACCTCACAGCACCATGTTTTACATGAAGGATATTTGACACCAAAAGTTCAGGTAATGGAAGTAAAACTACATACACTAACTTGATCAAAATTTATCCTTCAACTAGGATGTAGCTCAGAGGCGCTGCATCTGCCTGGCCAGTACAGGATCCTGAGTTCAATCCCCAGCATCACACACACACACACACACACACACACACACACACACACACACACACATTTCACCTCACTCCTTCCAGGAACAGACTAACTCTCAGAGGAAATTAGGTATTATTCTTCTTCCTATTTCATGGAAGAGGAAATGAGGGCCCCTCAAAGGTAAGATACGTGGTACTGCTGTCAGAAGCGTGGCTTGCCTGGGTCAGTGACGCTCAATCCAGCCCACACTCTAGCAGTTTGCCCCCCAGTACCCTTTCTGGAGAGAGTTAGAGAAATATTTAGCACTTAGAGATAACAGAAATATCACGAATACATCCTCTAGTCACATTAGAGTGAGGAAAAACTAATTCCTGTCAGCTTGGACCAAGTTCATGTCTGTCTCTGTCTGTCCTTTCTCTCTCTCCCTTCCTCCCCACCTTTGGCTCATGAAGACACTCTACCTCGCATCACCGAGAAAGAGAAGAGCACCCGCCACTCACCAGAGCAGAGGAGCAACTGTTGAGTGATGGCCGTGAGATGAGGTAGCTGGCAGATTTCTGGAACAGGCAGGAAGCAAGTTCCCTCCAGGATGCCTCACAGCTTAGACCCTGGAAGCAGTCAGGGTCAGCTGGTGCTGGGAGAGTCCCAGAGCGCAGGAGAGGGGGCAGCAGTTGGCAGTTGGGGAGGCAGTTGGAGAAAGTTCCGGGAAAGTTCCAGGAAAGGGCTGGTAGGTAGCGAGAGAGGACGGGGAAAGGACGATGGGAGGGTTTTCTGGCATTTCTCTTTCGGAGGATCCTAAAGACAGACGGGACGCTGCAGAGAAATTCTGCCCCCACTCCTGTCTTACCGCCTGTGGCAGGTGGAGGGTCACTAGAGATGCATGAAGAGAAAGCTGCAGGCGGCTGCAAAGGGACACATAGACAATCTGTGCAGACCAGTGTCCGGAGACAGATGCCAGCCCCGGACTGTGTAATGTAGAAGCCCACAGCCAGGGAGGGCAGGGCTGGCAACCTTCCTCGGAGTTCCCAGCGAGGGAGAGGTGGGGAAGCCTCCCTCTCCCGGTCAGCGTGGCCTGGAGACAGCAGGACGGAGAAGTGTAACACTCGGTATGATCTCAGCCAGCCTGGACAGCCCAGTCTCAGGAACTCGGAATGGAGACACAGCCTTCCCTATCATGCGCCTGGTGACCTGCCTTTTCCAGCCAAGCCCCACCTTGCATAGCTCGTTTACTGGTGAGCCCACTGGTGAGTGTAATGCCTCCTACAGCCCAATCACCTTCCAAAAGCCCCACCCACTCATCAACCCATGAGACTTAGGGGAACATTTTACATCTAAACCACAACAAACGGGAAATCCACGTTCCCACAGTCAGGCCCAGGACTCCTGCTGAGTTTTAAGTGATCGCACCTGCAGGGAGTTCTGTTTCATGCCTGTAATCCCCACATTTGGGAGGCTCAAGGCCAGCCTGGACTAAGAGGGAAAACCTGTGTCAAAAAGAAAAAGAAAAAAATGGCACAGCTAGACCTATAACTTTGCTTTATTTCTAGAGAATTCCTCACAAGAAAAATCAAGAAGTCAATGGAAATTCATATACTAGGCCAGTAGCTCTTACCTCTGGCTGCCTACTGACTACCTGAGAAACTTCTGGAAGGAGCAATGCCTGGCCGCAACCCAGGTGAATTCTGTCAGACCCTGCACGTACAGGACCTCGACCTCATTTTGCTTTTGCGATGCTGGAACTTGAAGCCAGGACCATTCCTCGTGCTAGACAATCATCATACCAATGAGCGGCTGCCCCAGCCTGAGATATTGGTATTTGCCAGATGCCAAAGGGACAGTGGTGATAAGCTTACCAGCCAAGCTTACAGCCTGGCAAGGGCAATAAGCATCAAAAGTCACTGCCCTAAGGGCCGGAGATTTAGCTCAGTGGTTCCGGCGCCTGCCTCGCAAGCGCAAGGTCCTGAGTTCGATCCCGGTAACCATATACAATGTTGGGTGTGGTGACTCGCACCCACCAGCAATCAATACTACATACCACAGTGCCGGGTGTGGTGGCTCACGCCTGTAATCGCAGCACTCGGGAGGCAGAGGCAGGAAGATTGCTGAGTCTGAGGCTTGCCTGGGCTACATAGTGAGCTCAGGGCCAGCCTGAACTATAAAAGCGAGACCCTGTCTCAAAAAAAAAAAAAAAGTAACTGCCCTAAACAAATGGCCGCCAGATGTTAAGTTCAGGCCCAGGAGCCCATCCAGGATCAGGGAACAGGGTGTGGACTGTGGGTTTGTGCTCTGTCTTTAATGAGGTCTGATATTGGTCTTGCTGAAGGGCCAGCCCCCCCATCTCTAACAACTTGCTTGTGAATGTGCCTGCCTCTGTCTTCCTTCCTTCCTTCCTTCCTTCCTTCCTTCCTTCCTTCCTTCCTTCCTTCCTTCCTTCCTTCCTTCCTTCCTTCCTTCCTTCCCTCTCTCTTCAGTTCCACTATCTTGCTCAGGCTGGCCTCCACTGATAAGCTGAAGCAATCCTCCTGCCTCAGCCTCCTGTGTAGTTAAATTGACAGACACACACCACCATGCCCAGTTAATGAACATAACCTTCATGTGCAAACCAACCAAGGCACACCCCTCACACCCTAAGTACCTTCTCTGTCTTCTCTTACACACCAACCCAATGCTTCCCGGTCCCCACACCACACAAGGTTGGGCTCCAGACAGCTAGAGGCTGACCTTCAGATCTCTGAGCTTGCACCTACACAGTTCCCCCAGAATCACAGTCAGGACTCTGGCCAGTGACCTAGCTACTTCCTTGTGTGGCCCTGTACTACATGGTGTGTCCCCTCTTACCATGTGGCAACACATTCTTCCAATGGCATTGGCCTGTCTGTGTCACCTCTCAGTGGTTGTAGGAATTAAGCCCCATGAGGACAATGGAGGTAGCAGGTATGGCTTTCTCCCAGGCTGAGGGGTTGAGAAAACTCTGCCACTGGGACAAGAGAAAGGCATGTCACATGCAAAGGCACTGAGGCCCAGAAGAACATGCGGCTTCTGGGCTGGGGCTAGAAGGAGATGCTGCAGGGCTGAGCACAAGGGGCCACGTGGGCTGGGCTGGAACAGAAAATCTCCAGGGCAGCATGAGATGTTCCTGTGGTGCTGTCACTCAGTGTCACACACTCCAAGAGCTGTGGGGAAGGTGGGGAGATGCTACAGATGGGGAGCCAGCCCTGGTGGGAGCTGACCCAAGCAACTGTCCTCCTGCTGCCTGAAAAAGGCAAGGTGGATGGACAGATTCTTCAGCTCCCTGACATTCCACGCCAAGGAGACTCCAGAAGAGAAACCAGATGGACCAGCCAGGCATACAGGGCTCCGATTTCCAGGGTGGATACACACTCTGGGTCTGAATCCTGGGGCTATCCTGCAGGCCCTAGTCCAGCCTGTGCTGGAGATCTGCAGTGGGCACACTGGGCCCCGTGTCATGAGGTCACCGGGCAGACAGGGAAGGAGACAGGTGGGCACGGAGGTTCCACATCATGTGCTTGGGTCTGTCTTTTCCTCTTGAGCCAGGGAAAGTCCTGAGTCTGATGAGAACAGACAGATGTGTACCACGAAAACTGCAAGATGAGCCAGGCATGGCGGCTCATGCGTAAGACCTCAGCACTGAGAGGCTGAGGCAGGAGGATCAAGAGTTCAAGGCCAGGCTGGGATACATAGCTAGACTCTGACTCAAAAATCGGAAAAAGGAGACAAAACCAAAACTAAAAACACTGCAAGAGAAGGGCTAGAAGTGCAGCTCAGTGATAGAGCACTTGCCTAACATGGCTGATGCCCTGGGCTCCATCCCCAGCACCACACACACACACTTACTCATGCGTCCACATGTGCACACACAGGCACACGCACACACCTCCCATCAGGACCCTTGGGGCTACTGATCTGCCAACATCAGCTTCTGTCATCTGGCCACCTGAGAGGTCCAGGTCCTGTCACCTTCCTGCCGCCTTCAGCGGGACAGTAGCTGTCCTACCAGGCTTCAGGGGCGCAGCTGCTTTCCGGGTGCCCCAGGCCTCCCCCAAGGCAGTCTCCACCTCTGCTCTCTGCCTCCGGGCACCCTGCTCCCTGGACTCCTGTGTCACTGTGGCCATCCCCGTGATGACAATGACAGTGTTGTTTGCTACCTACTCACCATGTGCCAAGAAGTGTGTAAACACATGTACTCACACTATTCCACCTGCTCCCCTTGCAGCCCCGAGACCTGGTGTCCACCGCACTTTACAGAGGAGGCTGGTGTGGCTGAAGACTCAATCCCAGGCCACACAACCAACGACCGGAAGACCAGATCCCAGGTCCCAGATCCTGAGCCACATCTGCCATGTCCCAAGCCTGTGCTCTCACTGTCCACAGGAGGACACCTTGGCCGCTCCTTCCAAAGGCCGTGGACACAAATGCCCTTAAAGTTGCTACAAACTGTCCCTTTGATTCATAGCTCACCGAAACTGCAATGGCCAGAGGATGCCATGGTTTGGGACTATCACTCCTGTCACGTTCCATGCGTTTATGCACTCACCGGGCAACAGATGTCCCTGGGGTCCACTTCAGGCTGGATGCCACCAACCTGCAAGGCTACAGGACCTCACTGAGCCATTAGAAAACACAGTGGTCTCTTCTGGGTCTGGTATGGACTGGTCCCTTCTGCAAGAGGCGATGGGTGTGGCTGGCAATTCCATTTAAACATCCATTCAGGGTGGCCAGCCACGTGCCAGGGTGCACACAGCAATAATTGCTTCTGAGGTTTAATGAGAAAGACAGGCATTTACTCAACCCACAGTAAAACATGAGAATCTGCGATAAGAGCTACGAGAAGGAATAGATGATACAATAGGGAAACTGGAGAGGCGGACTTCATGATGAGAAGACGTCTGCAATGTGTCTCACTGCTTATTCTCTGAGAGGAGCTAGAGCTCACGCATCAAATCGCCAGGGCCGGCCTGAGTCGCCGCCGGCTCACCTCCCAGCACTGGGGCAATGGGAATTCCAGCGTCCACAGCTGTTACTCTGCTCTGCGGTGCGCTGCCCGCCCCCCCCCCCCCAGCAGGCCACGCACCCATGTCTTAGCAGCTACTTCTGTTGTAGAGACTCCTGGGAGAAGCCCCTTCCGAGGTACTGGAGCCACCCAGGCAGAAGCCTCGTTCGTGGGACCATCTCTCTTTGGCGCCGAACTACCAACCAGACGCGCAGAATCCACAGGCTCTGGATTATAAACAGACGATCCTGAGGCCTCCCTGGGGGTCCCTTGAAGGACCTTCTCCCTGGAGGGAAACCAGATGCCACCTCACTAGTCCCCTCCCTGGTGACTGTGTCAGGAACACAGAGCTGAGGAAAGATCCCAGGCTCCTCCCTCTCTGCCAGCTGTGCCCAGGTTGGTGAGGATGTGAGTCCTCGAGACTGAGCCGCTCTCATTTCTTTCTGCCCAAGGCAGGAGCCAGATATTGCAGCTTTGCATTTGGCCTGTTTGTTTCTGATGAGAGTACCGTCTTTCTTGTATCATATTTCATGGCATTATAACATGGCCTGTAGTGATAACTCCTGTTACATCTCTGTGCAGGGCCATGTGATTGGTCCCCCTTTGGAAATCGGGCAATAAATTTAAAACAGAATGCTGAGGTTTAAACCTAAAATGTCCCCCAACAGTCTCATTGTAATTAGGGGCGAGGCTTTTGAAGGTGATTGGATTGTGGGGCACTACACTCATCGGCAGATTGATCTCTTGATGAGTTTACATCTAAATGGGATGCTAGGAAGCATCAGGTCCCTGGGGACATGACCTGGCAGGAGAGAGGAGGGTGTGCTTTGTCTTGGGCTCCTTCCTTCTCTCTCTGCTGCCCGGGCTTCCACAGGTTGAGCAGCAGCTTTCCCGTGTCAGGTCCTTTCATCATGCTGTTTCTGTGTTGGGGCTAAATAACCCTGGGCTGAAACCCCAAAGCCAGGACCTAAATGAAACCCCTCCTCCTTTAAGTTGTGGGTAGTGGATATTTGTGTCAGCAACAGAAAGTACATAGACCAAAGAGGGGCTTTTATTTTCTGATTGCATGTGGCATCGAGCCCTGCACATTGTGGAATTATTTGGTGCCTGTGGGAGCCCCTGGGGAGTCAGCTCCTGCCTTTTGCTCTGGTCAGGAGATTTCAGGCCAGAGCCCCAGCGTCAATGGTGCCGCTAGCACAGGGTTGAAAAGCTCCCTCAGAATACTGAAGTCACACGTGAGAATATGCACTGGCTTTTGCTTTCCTACCAGCCAGAGAGCTGTCATGTGAGTGCTGGAAAAAAATGGTCAAACATGTGTACACTGGATCCCCTTTGACAGCCCATGTGTGGAGGAAGAGCTGCGGTAAGTGAAGGCTGCTGCTGGCTTCATTGCTTTGTGTTTGCTTCCAGCTGTGTCCCTGTAAGTGATGACTAAAGGATCGGTTTCAAAAAAGTAAAGCCATCACTCCCATACCAGTATATGGCCAACACACATTAAAAATTGTTAGTTGGCTCCTTAATAATGAGAGAATTTGTAAGCTATTCAGACCAATCCAAAAGGCAATCCAAGGAATGGACACACAGGTTGGAATGTGGCATATGCTTGTCATCTCAGCATTCAGAGAAGCTGAAGCAGGAAGATCACAAGTTTGAATTCAGTCTGGGCTATGTAGTGTCTTGGTAAGATCCTGACTCAAATTTTTAAAAAGAATGTAAAAGGGCTGGGGATGTAGCTCAATGCAAAGGACCTGGAGTTCAATCCCCAGTACCACAAAGAAATGAGATTCAATTGATTAATTAATATATGTTTGCATGTATGTATGTGAAGCACATTTTATATAGAACATATTTCAGATACATTAAAAATCAAACATTATGGGCCGGAGATTTAGCTCACAGGTTCCGGTGCCTGCCTTGCAAGCGCAAGGTCCTGAGCTCGATCCCGGTAACCACATACAACAATTCTGGGTGTGGTGACTCACACCCACCAGCAACCAATCAGCAATCAGCACCACATATCACAGTGCCGGGTGTGGTGGCTCACACCTGTAATCCCAGCACTTGGGAGGCAGAGACAGGAGGACTGCTTAGTTCGAGGCTTGCCTGGGCTACATAGTGAGCTCAGGGCCAGCCTGAACCACAAAGCGAGACCCTGTCTCAAAAAAAAAAAAAAAAAAAATCAAACATTATGCCGGGGGCCGGAGGGTTAGCTCAGTGGTTCCGGCGCCTGCCTTACAAGCGCAAGGTACTGAGTTCGATCCCCAGTAACCACATATAATGCTGGGCGTGGAGACATGCCCACCAACAATCAACACCGCATACCACAATGCCAGACGTGGTGGCTCATGCCTGTAATCCCAGCACTCAGGAGGCAGAGACAGGAGGATTGCTGAGTTCGCGGAGGCTTGCCTGGGTACCATAGTGAGCTCAGGGCCAGCCTGAACTACAAAGCGAGACCCTGTCTCAAAAGCAAAAAAAAAAAAAAAAAAACATTATGCCGGGCGTGGTGGTTCGAGGCTTGCCTGGGCACCATAGTGAGCTCAGGGCCAGCCTGAACTACAAAGAGAGACACTGTCTCAAAAAATAAAAATAAAAATAAAAAAGTAAAACATTAGTCCTAGCCAGACATGGAACCACATACCTGTAAACAATACTCAGTAGGCCGAGGCAAGAGAATCACAAGTTCTAAGACTCTTATCTCTGCCCACTTTCACCTAGAAAAAAATAAAGAAATATTAAAATAGAACCTTTGGGACGAGGGATGTAGCCCAGTGGCACTGTGCCTACCTCATAAGCACAAGGTCCTGAGTTTGATTCCTGGTACTAGGAAAAAAAAATAGAACCTTTGGAAGAAAATATAGAGGCATATCTTTATGATCTTGAAATAGGGAAAGTTGATAGGAAAAATTCCATAAGCTATACAACAAAGATCC